>JAMKCH010006567.1:0-41887 GCA_023653785.1 Ophioderma brevispina | reverse complement strand
TGTATACCAGGGGATGCACAGATATGACTCCAAGTGGACCCATGAAGACCTTTGACTCATCTGTTACCCCACAGAAGTGTTCCTTGTTTATTAATGTGTAGCATACCAAGTACGAACTTGATCCATCACTGCACCAAAAAGTTAGATAAACAACATTGTGTATACCCAAATGCACAAGATATCCTAAGTGATCCCGGAATGATTTGACCTCATCTTTTACCCCACTTATAAGACCCTGGTTGTATTAGCATACCAAGTATGAAACTGATCCACCACTGCAATAAAAAGCTAGACAACATTTTATGCAAAGTTATACATACAGAGCTGCCAACAATAAGATCTTGGAATTCAGGGAGATTTGATCTTGGAATCAGGGAGATTTTGATTAGAATCAGGGAGATTTTTAGCGAGCATTTCACAGTGTAACACCTATATGCAGGTCCTCATAGAGGATATATAGCAAATGGATTTTGTGGTCTTAAAGATCAATTGAAAGCTTCCCACATTTAACCCTAACCCGCCACCAGATGCAATGAGGTGCCACATAAAACGGTGGGTACCGGTCGGAAAATGTTTCTCGTTGCATCAGGCCGTCAACAACTATGTTTTGTCGCGAAAATGATTCATTGCACTCATTGCATCTGGGACATCTTCCAGGAAAATGACGCCATGTTCCTCGTTGCATCGGGAGTCTTCCGGAAAAATGAAGCAATGTTCTCGTTGCATCTTGGACGTCTTTCCGAAAATGACGCAATGTTTCATTTGTTGCATCTGGGACGTCTCTCCGGAAAATTACACAATGTTTCCTTGGTGCATCTGGGACGTCTTCGGGAAAATGACGCATGCTTTTCATTGCATCTCGGACGATTTGCACGCAGAGATCGGAACTGGGCGCAATGTTTCTCATTGCTTCTGGACGGTTGCCCGCAGGAGAATCAATGCGTCTCATTGAATATGGGACGTCTTACGGGAAAATGACGCGTTGTTTTCATTGCATTTGGTCCGTTTACCGGCAGATATTGCAAACAAAGTAGAGCAAGTTAGATATACAAAAAATATTTTGCATGAACCCAATTTGCTTCCTTTTTCAAAGGTCACCCGGTCGTGGCCCTGCCATGTCGTTGTGATAAAAAAAGCGAACAAACGGCCCAAATTCTTGCCAAGCCTACGCTATGCATAGCACGTATTTAGTGAAGAATTACCCTCAATTTTGGCCGGTTCGTTCGCTTTTTTTTATCACAACGACCTGGCCGGGCCCCGCAAGTTGGATTGTATTTTTTTTTAAAGTGTATTTTTTTTATTTGTTTGTTTCATATAACAAAATATTGCCTCTCAGCCGAAAAATATGCAAAGGGGCCGGCCGGGTTGCAAATGACCGGTTACCTACCTTTAGCGTTACACTTTCCCGCTAAATACCAAGGAAGCGAGTCCGCACTTGACTTAGTCATTTTTTAGCCCAACAGTGTAGCTATGGATTTGGGTTGATCTCGTGGGCAAAGAGCAAGGAACCGGGTATGTTCCTGTCTTTGGTATGTAACTACGTGAGAAACAAGCGGTCCACTTTGACTAATCTTTCACCCTACGTGGTACCAATTGGATCTAGGGTGAGCTGATCTTTCACGTCAGACACACCACCTTTATATATACCGTTCTGTCCCGAGCCAGGCCCCGCCCCTACAGGCCAGCTTTTTGACCTCTGCGCATGTTAGATTTTTGTACACAACCAAGGTAACGTACGGAAAGGTCCCTAGATCAAAATCCCAAATTTCGCAAGGCACTTGTCAATTTTTAGCTCTCTCCAGCGGAGAGAGCCACTCTCCGTAAAATCACCCACTAGTGGGAAATGCCGGGTTACGCCGAAAAAAATGTTGGCACAACCGTGTACTACCCAATCAGACGACAAATACAGCCAAGGGCGGGGCCTGCCCGAGGATCAAACCGGAACACTAAGCCTACCTATAGCATTCCCCTTTCTGTTAAGACAAGGAAGCGGTCCGCTCTGTCACTTTATAGCCTCTTCAAGAGGAGAGCGCTCTCGGTAAAAAATCACCACTAGTGGGAAATGCCGGTCTGCTGCCGAAAACAATAATCGTTGGCGCAAAGTGTTACTTACCCAATCAGACAACAAATACAGCAAGGGCGGCCGAGTTGTTTACAAAAATGCAACATGAGCAGAGGTCAGAAAAGCCGGCGTGTAGCGGATGAGGCCTGACTCGGACCAGAAAAGTATATATATGAGGGTGGTGTGTCTGTGACGTGACAGATTCACGGCAGCGAAATACGGTAAGCGGGACATGACCGGTTCCTTGCCCGGAGCGCTCTCATCGGATCAATGATCCATGAATGAAATAGGTAGAGTTAAGTATCGTTGATGCATATAAGCGGGAGAGCCGCTCCCGGTAAAAATTCCCCACACGAGGTCTGCCGGGCAGGCCAGGGTTTCAAACCAGAACCAATAGCCCTACCTATAGCGAAGGACTTTCCTGCTGGAAGACCAAGGAAGCGGTCCCCCTCTGAGAACTTAGTCACTTTTTCACCCACAGTGTACAGATGGATCTTGGGTGATTCTTATGGTAAAAGAGCAAGGAACCGGTCATGTTCCCTTCTTACCGTATTTCGCTGTAGTGAATCTGTTCACTCAACACACCATCCCTCTGTATATATATACGTTCTTGTCCCAAGTCAGGCTCCAGCCGCTACAGCCGGCTTTTCTGGAACTCTGCGAAGGTTGCATTTGTACACAACCAATACCGAAAGCGTCCCTAGATCAAAATCAGATTTCGCATACGGCACTTGTCATTTAGCTCTCTCCAGCGGAGAGCCGCTCTTGGTAAAATCACCCACTAGTGGGAAATGCCGGGTTGCTCGCACGCACCCACCGCAAGAAGTGCTCTCAAAAGATGCCGATGAAAAGGATCAATACTCCGTGAAACCAAAGGCAGAAGGATAGACGGGAGCCCACATGGGAAGGTAAAGCAAGGGAGTGCTCTCAAATAGGCCTATGAAAGGAATCAATGATCAATAAAATTAGATGAGAATATGATGATGAAATATATGATCATCTGAGTGATTTAAGTAGAAAAAGCGCATATGTTATTAGGAGCACGGCGGGCGAAAGATGAAGGTAAGAGGGCGTGTGGGTTTAGCCCATAGAGCTGGCGCCTAAAGAAACGGATAAGTATGCGCGGCTTTTAGGGCAGCCATTATACGGGCAGAACCCGGAGCTACAAAAATGCGCTCCGGTTGGGTGGTGGAACCCGGAGTTTTTAAAGGGTAACAAAACACGTGAAATGATTGCTATCGAGTTGCGTATTTCTGGCTATTCAATAGTTTGAAACTTTACTGCTTATTTACAAGTCAACAATTTTCCATGGTGACTAATGTTTAGGCCTAAACTTTCATAACAGGTAAGGATCCAGAAAACGGTGCACGGCCTAATAATAGGCCTATATGCCTCAAGTTCCCGACAGTTTGTAAAAAACCGGGGAAAGATGCCAAGGTAATGGACTTAAAACCCGTTTGATATCAATATATGTGGCTATTTGACAGAGTAGATCACCAGTTGCATCGTACTTATATGACCAAATGCTTTCTCATAAGTTGTAAAGTTTCAAACCTCTGAATAGTCTGACTTATGGCTGCGTTTGCTCGACTTCTGTTCCGTGAACAGAGGGGACACTAATTAGCAATAGACGAATGGGTTCCTCTTTTGTCCGGCTCTAATGCCGTGGCCTGGCTACGTTAAGTGCGTATCTATGCTTGAAAACTGCAACATGCGTGGCCCTGCACGTTAAATGCTAACATTGGTGTAATTGAGGGTTAAAAGCAGTCTAAAAATGAGACAGTTAGGGTTGTAGTTGGGCGTACTGGGAGGCACGGGGGGGGCGAAAACAACCCTTAAGTCTCTCGTTTTTGACTGTTTTAACCCTCCATTTACACCAAAGTTTAGCATCTAACGTGGCAGGGCCACGCATGTTAAAAAAGCACGGCAAACTAACCCTAACTCTCTTACTTTTGGACTGTGTTTTAATCCTCAAATTTACACCAAGCCTTAGCATTTAAACGTAGCCTGGGACAACGGCAGCAACTTTTTCCCAGAGGCCTTGCTTGAACTTCCTTACGCAAAGATTTCCTCACGTTTTACCTAAAGGCCTTGCGTGAAACCAATGCGAAATTGGCGGGGAAGATTTAAACTTGCTTACGCGTAAACATTTATCTATATAGGCCTTGTAAAACTTCATATTTCGCTGTTCACCAAAAGAATTTGTTAGAATTCGATTACCTCTAGTTACATTAAAATTGCTTCATAATTGATTTTGGGACGTTTTCAGCTCTGGGGACGCTTGGCGTTCTCATTGCATCTCGGGCCAGTTTCCCCGCAGAAGTGTGCATGTTTCTCATTGCATCTCGGAAGTCTTCCAGGAAAATGACGGAGCGTCTCATGCATCTCGACCCGTTTACCGGCAAGAAGATCGAAAACTTGGCGCCCCCAATGCATCTAATTTGCATCTGGGAGTCTTTCGCAAAATGATGCGTTGTTCCTCGTTGCATTGGGACGTCTTCCGGGAAACTGACGACGATGTCCTCTTGCATCTGGGACGTCTCCGCGAAAATGACGCGATGTTTTCCTCGTGCATTGGAACGTCTTCGGGAAAATGACGCGATGTTCCTAGTTGCATCTGGGACGTTCTTCCGGGAAAATGACGCGATTGTTCCTCGTTGCATCTGGACGTCTCCGGGAAAATGACGCGATGTTCCTCGTTGCATCTATGGGGTCCGTATAACACCTGTACGCTACTTATTCCTGTGCCAAAAGGCAAAAACGTCCGAATGCAATGAAACGCCAAATTTGTTTCTCATTGCATCTGGGCCGTTAAAATAAAAATAGATGCATCTCATTGCATTGGGCGATGTTCGGCAAAACCACCTGGTTCGGGTTAGGGTTAAAGGGTCAGTAGGAACTTAGTTCATTGGATTTTTTTTCAAAATGACAGGAAAAGGCTGAAGTAAAAGTCAACTTAAAGGTTGCAACGAGAGATTCACATATAGTGGTCCCTAAAAAAATCGGAAAGTATGATTTTTGCCCTGATGTAAGGCTTTCCATCAAATATCCCCATCTGAAGGATTAACCTGAGAAACGTTTCTTTAGTACAGAAATTAGGAAATTTTCTACTTTCGTATAGATGCAAATCAATTCAACCTATGTTTTTCATTTTGAAATAATAAGAAATCAAATCGCCTGCCTTTTTTCTCTCATTTAAGACATTTCGGTACGAAATACAAGGTTAGTAAATCTATGAGTGTCTTAATCTATATGAAATTACTCATTTATGACACAACATTTGGGTGCCTCACAATCGTCTCGTTGCACCTTTCCAGGTTTGTAACTTGAAATGGAGCCACCTCTACTTTATTAAAACTGCATTATTAGATAGAGCTCTTTAAATACAGCTTTCCCGAAAAAATTGACAGGCTCCGCCGTCTGACATCTCCCGTTTTGGGACTTCAGTGGGAAAAAGTTCCACGTCCGGCACTAAATAATTGTAACTAACATTTTTGCATTAATAGCCATGATGAAGCAATACTCAAAAGGCAAACGTACATGCACATCAGGTTTCATTTAGCCTACAAAAAATATGTTTGTTTGCCCTTTTGGCCTGAAAATCCGGATGAGTCGGGTCCCGCCTAGCGTGATCTTTTTTTTTTTTTAAATACAGAGACGTAGAGAAATGCAATGTCTTCAAAATTTTAATCTATATTTTATCCTAACGTTTAATCTTTCAAAACAACACAATGAGTTCACCGCGACCAACAGTCTGCCAAGCCAGGCCTGTGGTAAAGTGCCCCACCATACCGTTTCCAACTGTAGCACGGAATCGTTGTATCTAGTAGTACTTCTGGTACAAATTATGTAAGCAATCCAATTGGGAAAACCCCAGATGCGATGTGGTTAATACAACGGAAGCACCAGTATTTTGCTGTGAAGGTGCACAGTGTTAGCTGTCAGGTCCGAATGCCATCTTTCAAAATCACACGTGTAGCACGTGTGGTCCAGTGGATTGAGCATTCGCCCCGCACTCCCAAAGGTTATGGGTTCGAGTCCCACTGCGGCCACGTGTTGGCGCCCTTGAGTAAGACGCTTTACCTCAATATTACTCCTCTCCCCACGGTGTATAATGGGTACCAGCATTTTCAATGCTGGGAAAGTAACAAGAATACTCGGCTGTGCGGGAGAGAGGTGGCGAACCCCCCCTCAGCACAATAAATACGGAGGAGTCTGGCCCAACACGCTAAGGAAAGAGTGATTGGGCCCTCCGCCCCGGCTTGCTCGGCACGACAATTTACTTTTACTTAAGACACACGCAAGGTCCTGCCATTATGTACGTGTATTTCATGGACTATATTAAAAATAATATTCAAAAAACGGGCAAAATTATACAATTTTGATGTTGTTTTTGTTTCAACCTCATTAATTACTCATTTTATGTTTATTTTTTTATTTGTCCCTACCTTTTGGTGAAATGAATACGATGTGATAAACAAAGAATCAAGCAACCTGCTGTTATTTTTACACATTCATAATACAAAATCAAACTGGCTAAAATACTGAATCTCATCCCCTTATTCCACTTTAACACAGCATGTCTACATATCGTAGATTTGCATTAAAGGTGCAACGAGAGATTTGAGCACCCCATATTATGTCCTAAATAGTTAATTTTGATATAGAATAACCTCAAATAGATTTCTTACCTGTATTTGGCTACAGAACTGTCTTAAAAGAGAGAAAAAGGTGATTTTGATTTGCTCAATCATTTCATGGAAACCATAGGGTGAATTTCTTCTTTGCTCCTATACGAAATTCGAATTTCAGATTTTGTCCCAAAAAACTTTCTCAGCTTAATCCTTTCATATGGGGATATTTTTTGATGGAAAGCTTTACATCAGAACAAAAATATAATTTCGATTTTTTAGACACCTGTATATGTAAATCTCTCGTTGCGCCCTTTAACATACAGGGACTACAAGGAAAATTGTTGTTGTACATTTGCCGTACATATTAAACTGTGCATCTACGCCGAGAACGCTTGGACTTTGGTTTGGCCCCAGCTTTGGGGGTTTGTATTTCAGGATATGGGTTTAAAAATTCATTTGGGGTATATAAAGGTGCTATTTTTCCGATCGTCTTATGGAACCCCCCTGATTTACCGGAGGTAGGTAGCGATCTTGATATCAGATAAAGGCGCCATATTTTTTTTTTTCTCATGTCGTCCTGAAATTTTGAGCCCTCAATTCCCTTTCCGTTCCCAATATAAACAAAAAGAAAGCCGCCGTTTTTAGTGGTTACCATCATATTAGCACAGTATTGAATAGGCTTTGCAACATGCATTATTGTGTCTACCTTCAAGCCCAAGTTTTTTTTCCCCGGTACTTGATGGGGTGTTATGTTTGCAAGTGCCAGGCTCTCATATCAAGTAGAGAACACATACACATAACTTGGAACAAGCACCTTTAATTTGTATTTTAACTTTTTAATTTTCACTTTTTTTTTTTTTTTAAAAATTAAAAAAAAAAAAAGTCGACCTATGATTTCCCGCATATTTTGGGTCGGTTCGGAAAAGGGCACACAAATCCTTTTTTTAGGCCTTTCTTGTAGGCCTATCCCTTTGCCCACTGGAGTTTTAATTTGCTAACACTTTGTACAGACCAGCATTAGCATTCAATGGTAATTATTAAATATTGCTGTGCTGATCCCTCCGAAAGTCGGGGAAAAACTATGTCCTGAAACCAGTTGGACAAACTTTGTAGACTTTATTATAATCTTGTGTCTTTAATTTCCTATTGTAAAGACTCTTTATCCTTTCTCCTAACATTGCGTTACTTATCTTCTTACTTTGTTATGATTTTAGTTTATTCAATCTCGCGAAATCATTTTCCGATTTTTAACTCCCGATTCACTTTCCCGAATTCGGCATTTTTGGGTCATTTTCCATATCATAGCGGTGGCCTGTATAATGCCCGACTTGTTACTTTCCGTATTTGGAGATTTCGGCGGGAAACCGGGAGATTGAGTTTTAAAATTCCGGGAGTCTCCCGTACAATCCGGGAGAGTTGGCAGCGCTGGTACATACCAAATTTGAAACTGTACACACTGACTACCACCACAAACCGAATCCTGCTTTCCTATTTCATCGGCAACCTAATAAATCATTGTTTTCTACAAACATCCGTAACAAATGAAAATCAAACTGTGTGTGGACTGTTATACATGGCCACGATTTTGTGAAAAATTGTGACATTTGTGTTAACACATGGAGAAAGCCAAACCCCCCCCCCCCCCCCACCCACCCACTCACCCTCCCCCCACACCCCACCCCCCCCCCCCTTTATTGTCAGCTGGGTAGAACCATTTAATGATACTTTATTTTTTGCCTATTTTGCAATTTCCATTTCACATTTCCAAGCTTATTTGTCATTCATTAATTAATGGTTTTTAATTATCCAATATTTTAGTTTCGCATTCTTTCTATTCTTGTAGGTAAACATGGTTAACTACTTAAGGCTACCGGTTCAATGATTAGCAATTGTCACCTTTTTTTAGGTAAGTCGGGGGGGGGGGGGGGTTACAAGGCTGGGGCTCACGAATTGGATGATGCTGATCGCACACGAAATACCTTGTGTGTGTGGCCATGTCAAGAAAAGTGGGGCTGTGGATGTCCCTTAGCCCCTTTAAGAACGAAAATAGGTACTCTGGAGCTCGACGGTAAAGAAAATAGGTACTTTGAGCAACTACGGCGGCCCAGCTGTTTGACCCATGTAAATTTTCTCTTATTTTTAGAAGAGACAATTTATAGCCATGTGCGACACATTTTGACAACTTATATCAGTAGGGACCTGCAAGCTATTGTCTCCGCAAACTCAGAAAAAATCCATTGCGGGAATCTCGTGCCATATAGGCCCTAAAGGTCATGATTGTATGTTATAGTGCCCTCTATATGCTTATGTAGCCATAGAAAGGCGTGTAAACTAGATTTGATGAAAATCCTATTTTTTAGCACCCCGGGCATGAAATTCTCATCACATATACACAGGATGTAGATAGTGGACTAAATACGAGGCCAACTCAAGCTATATCGTCAAAAGTGTGCCGCCATGATATTTTTTTGTTTTATTTCTCGTTTTTGGTCATAATCAATGAGAATTTCAAAACAGCTGGTGGCGGTCCGGTAAGTACGTAAGCCTGTCTTTCTAAAATCGAAAAAAAATAAGTGCGTAGAATTTGAAGCTTTAATACTGGACTTTATCTTTTCTCCTTTAATAACTTTTTTATCATAAAGTTGGAAATTGAGCAATTTTGAGAAAAATCCCTTATTTTAATGGAACATTTATTTTAATTACTAAAAAGAAATTAACTTTTCAACTCTGCTGAAATATAACATTTAAGCTTGAATTTTGACCATTTTGTCTCTACTTTCAAACCTTTGTTTTGGAACCAAAACAGGTCTTTGACATAAGTTTTTTTTTATATAATTTTCAATATAATTATTTATAATAAATTAAATGGTTTGTCAATAAAATATTGTCGTGTGAAAGGCAGATAAATAAGCCAAATGTGTTTGGAGCTGACCTTGCACTGTGACAGAATTTGGACCTGATATTCTATCCTTTTTGTCCACTTTTTACAAAAAGTAAAACAAAACCAATTTTTAATGCTTTTAGAAGGAAGTACTTTATAACTCCCCATAAACAATGTTTGTTTGCCCCTGATGCTTTTTCCAATGTTCAAAAGCTGTTTTGTTTGCCTGTTGCTTGTTTACTGCTTGTGCTGGATGTGACATGTCCCATTGTGAACAGAAAAAAAAAAACCCAAACCCTATAGTCGCAGTAAAAATTGTTTGAACTAAGTGTAATGCATACAAGCTGTGTGACGTACCCACACGGGCGTATTGCATGTCTATTTTACTCAATTGATTTTAACCGCACTGTCTACACAGCCATAGCGACCCTTCACGCACACATGCAAGTCAGATTGTTCGAATCGGTTCAAACAATTATACTACAGAGTATAGAGCGCAGACAACACTTCAAAGTAACTTTTTCCATCTCACAAAGCCCAAGCAAAACTTTAAACATACTAAGAGTTGAAGACTAATTATTTTAACACTAATCTCTATACTACTAAAAAATCCTATCTCCGTCGAGGTCCTCTTTGTCTCCTGCTGTTGGGTTTTTGCAAAGTGAAGGCCTCCTATGAACTTTGACCTATTAGGCATGTGACTTGACCACATCAACAATGATGGCTCCAACTGTGCCTATCGATATATTTCAAAATTCCTCATTTGGCGATAACATAACATTTTTGAGCTTTACGATTCACAAGGTAAATTTTTACTAAGCCGCCGTTTTACCATACAACTGTTCAAAAATCCTCAAATTTATTTGAAAAATTTGGGGCACTCTTCAAACGAGAGCATCAACGATGCATGCATACCCTCCTGTAGTCCGATGCAAGCAAGTATCTCACCTATGCAGTAAGAAAGTGAAACAAAATTTTTGGAACAATCCAGTTTGCTACTCATAAGGCATTAAAATAAAAAAATCTTTTTTTGACCCTTTTCTCTAAGTATGGTGGAATTTGTTACGGACTCCACCCCATCCTCCCCAAGGGCTCAAATTTTTCGAGACGCGAATTCCCTGAATCTGATTCGTCGGCAAAATTCCTCGATCCAGATACGTCGTTGTCCCGGGAATCAACATCAGATTCGCGTAAATCTTGCTGGGTAGCCTACTCAATCCTGCTTTTTTGGTGGGTCAATTGGCCTCGTATTTTTTACTCACTAATTACTTCCGAATGTTTGGCATTTTGGTCATTTCATACATCAGCGGTGGGCTGTATAAATGCCGACTTGTACTTTTCCTATTGGAGATTTCGGCGGGAGACCGGGAGATTGAGTTCAATTCCGGGAGTCTCCCGGACAATCTGGGAGAGTTGGCAGCTCTGTACATACCAAAAGTTTGCATGTACCACTGCCTAACACACCCCGTAATCCTGCTTCCCGATTTCATCGGACAACCTAAAAATCATTGTTTCTACAAACATAAGATTAACAAAATGAAACATCAAACTGTGTGTTGACTGTTATACTGGCCACGATTGTGAAAAATATGACATTTTGTGTTACACAATGAGAAGCTTTATTGTCATCTGGTAGAACCATTAATGATACTTTGATTTTGTCCTATTTTTCAATGTCCATTTCACATGTCAAGCTTATTTTCATAATTATGTTTTTAATTATCAATATTTAGTTCCATTCTGTATAGTCTTGTAGGTTAACATGGATTACTACTTAAGGCTACCGTTAAAATGATAATAGAACTCTCCCTTTTTTTAGGTAAGTCGGGGGGGGGGGGTGACAAGGCTGTGGATCCCAAATGCCCCTTTCAGAAAAATAGGATACTGGAGCTACGGCGGCACAGCTGTTTAACCCCATGTAAATTGTCTCTTTTAATTTTTAAGCAATTTATCGCAATGGCGACACAATTTTGACAACTTATATAAGGTAGGACATGCAAGACCATTGTCCGCCGCAAAATCAGAAAAATCCATTGCGGGAATCTTGCCATTAGGCCTACAAAGGTCATGATTTGATGTTTAGTGCCCTCTATATGCTTAGTTCCCCTAGAAGGCTTGTAAACACTAGATTAGATGAAAACCTATTTGTCCCGCCATGAAATTTCATCAAAATATACACAGGATTAGATAGTGGCATAATACTCCAACTTAGTCGGCAAAAGTGTGCGCCATTGATATTTTTTGTTTTATCTCGTTTTGTCATAATAAATGAGAATTTCAACAGCTTGGCGGTCCGGTAAGTACGTAATCCTGTTCTCAAATTGAAAAAAAAAGTGGCGTAATTGAGCTTTAACTGGACTTTATTTTTTCCTTTTCTCCTTTTTTATCATAAAAGTTTTGGAAATTGAGTCAATTTTTGTCGAAATTACACTTATTTTAGGATGGAAATTTATTTTAATTACTAAAAGAATTAGACTGGCCAACTCGGCTGAAATATACCATTTAAGTGAAGTTTTGACCATTTTGTAATACTTTTCACTTTGTTTTGCGGACAAACAGGTATTTGACATAAGTTTTTTTTAATAATAATTTTCAATAGATTATATTACTCTACTTTGTAAAATATGCGTGTGAAAGGCAGATAATTACGCTAAATGTGTTTGACGGACGTTACCTGTGAACAATTTGGACCTGATAGTTCTATCCCTTTTGTCCACTTAGTAAAAACAAAAACAATTTATGCTTTAGAAGGAAGTTACTTATAACGCCCATAAACATGTTGTTGTTTGACCCTTATTCTTTGCCAATGTTCAAAGCTTGTGTGGTTTGTGTTGCTTTTTACTTACCACTGCTTGTGCTGGATGTGACAAGGGGGGGGGGGGGGTGTCCCTTGTGAACAGAAAACACACTATAGTCTGCAGTAAAAATTGTTTGAACTTAAGTGTATGCAGTACCGGCGTGTGTGACGTACACACGGGCGTATTGCATGTCTATTTTAATCATTGATTTTACGCACTGTCTACAGCAATGCGACCTTCACGCACACATGCAGCAGATTGTTCGAATCAGTTCAAACAATTATTACTCAGAGTATAGAGCCAACAACACTTCAAAGGAACTTTTTCATTCACAAGCCCAAGCAAACTTTAAACATAATAAGAAGTTGAAGACCTATTATTTTACAAGATATCTATACTACTAAAAAATACATCGTCCTCGGACCGCATGTGTCTCCTGCTGTTGCGGTTTGCAAATGATAGGCCTCATATGACCTTTGACCTTGGCATGTGACCTTTGACCACATCAACAAATGAGGGATCCAATGTTGCACCTACGATAATTTCAAAATTCCTTCATTTGCGATACATACATATGTTTGAGCTTTACTATTCACAGGTAATAGTTTACTAGCCAGTTATCAATACAACTGTTCAAAAATCTCAAAATTTTTGAAAAATTGGGGGCACTCTTCAAAACGAGAGCATCAACGATGCATGCATACCCTCACTTCCGATGCAGCAAGTATCTAACCATTGCAGTAGAAAGTGAAACAAAATATTTTGGAAAATCCAGTTGCCTAACCATAGGCATTAAATCTTTTTGACGTTTCTCTAAGTATGGTGGAATTTGTTACGGAAATCCACCCCATCTCCCCAAGGGCTCAAATTCGACGCGAATCCCTGAATCTGATTCGCGCAAAATTCTCGCCATACTCTTTCCACGGGAATCAAATCAGATTCGCGTAATACTTGCTGTAAGCCTACTCAAATCCTGCATTTTTTGTGGTCAATTGGTCGTATTTTACGATTGACGATGTTCCCTTGTACCAATAAAAAGCTTACTTTGTAACGAGATAACATCCGCGCATCGTATCGGTACAGCTGTTTGCCGTGTTGTTTGTTTATTTTACAGCCATAGCCAACCACCCAACCAATTACAGAACATTAGATTCCCTCTTGCTGCATTGACCTTATGACCTGGGTTGGTCATAAGCCGATCTATTATTGGGCAATCTTGATCACATGCTTATTTTTTTCACCATGTACCCTGACATGCATGCTTATACCCACAATCCTTTGCAAATATTTTTTAGATTAATTATTTAGATTCATTTGATTTTGCAAACTTACTGGGAAAAAATAATTTAAAATGAAAAATCTGAACACATTGCATATTTTCTCAATTTAGTGGTCGATATAGGACTATAAATGATGCAATAATAAAAAATAACGCCGTGTAAAAGCAAATCGCAATTTGGTGGGTTGAGGTTTATGGTAAATAAAATTGTTTTGTTTACATCTGCATACAGACCTGGGCATTTAAACGCACATGACGTGACCGGCAAAAATGCTCGGAGTTTTCTCCAAATAACAATTGTTTCTACAAACCAATTTGGAAGAAATTTAGTATTGTGCCACACCTATGAATTTCGGCATCCTCAATGGAATAAACTGCAGGGCCGGAGGAGAGATGTTGAAGGATGTGGTGGCCGAATACGGATTCATCCCAACCATTAAGGCGCCTGGGCTGGGGCTAGCGAGGACTCATACATAATCGCAATGAAATTGCAAACTGGTTAGTTGGAGATTTGAGCTGCTAGCTGCCACTTTTCGTTTAATTTGATGCACACAGTTTTCTGCAACTTCATGAGCTAGCCTAGGGTTAACTAACATCAATCAAAATGACTCATGTTCCCTAAGTAAGTTCGCTATACATTTAAGCACACAAAATATTAAGAAACAAGGGAGTTGAGTTCCCATACATGTAATTGTTTTTATTGATTTATTTAAGGTCTAATATTGAGAGTATGTGCTTTAAATCTTACAACTTCAATTCTTGGTCCGATTTGAAAATGAGAAGATGTTGGCAAGAATCTGCATTTTCCCTGTGAACCTTTTGTGCGGGAATCCAATTAAGATTCTTGCATGCCGCTGCGAAGTTGAGCCCTGCTCCCCTTCCAAAAACCCCTCTCCCCTTTCCAATACCCCTCTTCCCCCCTTCCCAATCCCATCTTCCCAATTCCCATCTTCCCCCTTCCCAATCCCATCTTCCTCAATCCAATCTTCCCCCTTCCCAATTCCCATCTTCCCCCTTCCCAATCCCATGTCATCCCCCTTCCCAACCCAGTCTTCCCCCCCTTCTCCCAATCCCCTTCTTCCCCCCTTCCCCCTCCCCTCGGTGTCCCCCTTCCCCCTCCCCCTCTTCCCCTTCCCCCTCCCATCTTCGCCCTTCCCCTCCCCCTCACCCCTTCCCACTCCGCATCTTCCTCCCTTCCACCTTCCCCCTTCCCCCCCCTGCCAGCCCCAGCGCCCCCCCGGCCCAAGCCCCAGCTCCGCCCCGGCCCAATCCCCAGCTCCCCCCGTCCCAATCGCAGCTCCCCCCTTCCAATCCAAAAATTGAGTAGGAAAAAATTCTATGGAAACAGGCAAAATTTGACGTTTGGATCGCCTACAAAATAAAAACTTCTCAATAAAATTTTGTCATTTCTAAGTATGTTGAGGTCCCGATGTCGTTCTTCAAAATTTGGAAATAAAAAATTGGGGTCACCGACTTATTTTTTCCATTAAATGCCTAAAACAACTCAAAGTTTAGTCGGCTTAACAATTTGGGCGCCTCGTTGTGGGCCGCAAGAAAAGTTCGCATCAACATACGGTACACAAGCAGTGAACACGCACGTAGAGGATGTGCGCCTGAGAGCGGCGTAGAGGAACTCGCGATTGACTCGTTAGTTTTTGTTTTAATTTTTTCGCGAGAATAATCGCAAACAAAATGCAGCAGAGATCCACGGTGTCTGCGCGTGGAACTTTCGCAACTCAAATATATAGTGACGAAGGTGTTTCCTGCGCTCGAGCGCAGACACTCCGCCTACGGATTTTCTGCGCTCGAGCGCAGGATTTTTTCCCTCCCTATATAGTGAAGGAGGCGTTTCCTGCGCTCGAGCGCAGACACTTTGCCTACGCATTTTCTGCGCTCAAGCGCAGGATTTTTCTCCTCACCCATCGGCCATCATTTGTGAACTAGCTTTGGTGTTCTGTCTCTTGCATATCACACACCGGAGGACACTCTTAACAGCAACTCCAGCCCATATGACCCAGTACTTTTGCAGTGTATATGATCCACTATCAAATCCACAATATGATGGTGTTTGGAAAGGATCATCTGATGTTTGGCCTCTTCGGGGATGCTGGCATTGTGTAGTCTACCACCTACTCTTTTTTAGGAGACCATTTTGCAATTTACTGGAATCAGGTTCAGCAGATTGCTGCTTGCTTTGATCCCTTTCTGTGGTCTTTTGTCTTGGGATTGGTTTTCACAATGTGGATCTTGGCGTTGTTCTCTGGAGGATTCTGATTTTGCCATTTGCTCAAGAGTGCTGATCTCGTCAGCAAATGCTTCTTGTTGCACAACACATACTATGGCTTCCTCGGCTTGACCAATCTCCTCTACTGTTAGGTAATTTGCCTCCTGTGTTCTCTCTTGACCCTTGGATTGTTGTAACAATTTCTTCTTTAAGCGCATCCACCATGCAACTGCTCTAGTTAGTCTTGTCCAACTCGAGTAGTAGTTGAATAGAGTCTTGATGGTGTCTTGGGCCTCTGTGGCCTTTGTAGCCCCAACTTTCACTGTAACATTGTTAGCCTTTGGAAGCTGTATCTTTGACTTCCTGACCTCTGGGTCTTCATTAGAAAGGACACTGCTTTCTGTGTGGACCAAATTCTTCACTTGGCCATTCTTCTCCTTTGACCTAGAAAACGGGGGACAGTTGAAAAACTAATACGTGTTAGCGTCTTCCCCGGTAGATCCTCTTGAACAGATGTCAGCGGGGGTTACTATGTTGGTACAGATTGCCACTGTAAAAGGGCTTGCTTGATGCATATCTTATAACCTTCACACGATTAGCCACAAACGGTGGGAATCTGGAATCTTGAAGGCATTTTGTTATGAACTTCAGCACAGTGGGACTGTCCAGTCCAAAAATAGGTCTCGTCTATCTCCCGTAAAATGGTATTTGTTCTAACAGCTAGGTGGCAGCTGTCCGCTCTAGACTGGTGGATGGATATTTCTTCAGGGGTGCCACTCTAGCTTGGCTGCATTACAACAGGAGCAATGATCTCGTTCTCTGCCAGGGACGGATGGAACATACTGTTCCATAACGGACTTACGGCGTCTGCAAAGCGGTTTTATTGCATCTGGATTTTGATTGGCCTTTGTGAACTTCAGCTGGTTTAGGCATCGGCTGATCGTACTTCTTCCAGCCTTTCTAGCTCCTCGTACAGTTTTGCCACTTGCCGATCTTGCTTGGTGGAATGGTTTCATCCCAACCCCACTTTACATAAAAAAATCGGGACAACCAAGTGGTTAATTTCTTATCCAGGGAAATTACAAGATAGCCGAAATGTAAAACATTTTTTTTCTACCTGAAATGCAACACTCTTATGCAGGCTCACTTTGAAAGCCTGGGACCCACCCTCCTAGTCTCACCTTTCTTACCTGGCCAAATATTTATCACGTCAGGATTTCACCAAACTCACGTGCTTTACAAAAAAACATAGGACGGTATCACTATATCTGCAAATTTGTTAGTCCAGGCTTCGCCTTTGATTTATTTCTAAGGTGACGATTCAACTTTGGCAGATCTGAAGCTTCAACACTGTTTCACATACTGAAAATTACCATAGTTCACTGGCCTTCACTTACGGTTTCTTCATACTTGCCATGGCATAGTTTAAGTTCACCACGGTTTCATCTTCACTATTAGCTTTTGATTATTCAAGCTTCGTCTTTCATAATCATACTTCACCAATGTTCATTTATTACACGACCATGACTACAATTAGATCACAAATTCATGAATTCCACACTTCTTAAAAACAATACACCAGTCAATCAGGTTTCAAAGATGCAGAGCAACATTAATTATTTATTTGTTGTAATCCAATGTTCCTTCAGATACATTTTTGTGTTTATTAAACAATAAAAACAACGATTTTAATATGTATACAAAACCTGTGTTAACTACAACTCTTGGTACTACACTCTTGTTAACTGTTAACAAACACTATCTATTGTTATTAAAATGATTCCTTGTTCCAGACACGTTCCAGGTTGGCCATGTTTAGCTTTGGATTGGTGTGGATTTTATAAATAAAGTACACTAAAAATGACATGTTGCCATTTTGATCATCCATTTGAGTTATTGTGAACCTCTGTGTTATTAAGTTGAATGAATTTATCAAAAGGCATGCACCACTCGAACATTGTTTGTAAACCAAGCTATATATTCTGATGGAAGGGAGGGATCAGATCCACCAAAGACCAATATGAAGGTCTTTGGATCACCATGAGAAGGGAAGTGCAATTTACCTGTGGGTTCATACGCTCGACCACAAAAAAAAACAATCTGTTTTATAGAGACAACCTTCAAAGAAAATCAAAAAATAAATAATATAAAACAAGCTAAATTTGTGGATGGTTTTTCATATCTCGTTATAAGGAACAATAACCATGGAGTAAACTTATGTGGTGTACAAATTACATTAGTTACTTGTTTACTACATTGTGAACTCCTTACAATGTAAAACATGTTTTGGCGTGGTTTACAAAGCTTATCAAAGTTCCTATCACATTTAGCTTGGTTACCCCTATTCAAGAAAAGAAACTGTTGGCTGTGTTATTGTGCGACTACCTGCATGATGGACCACACAATTTACAGCCTTGCCCATAACCCACTATTTACAGCAGGTCCGAAAATATGAAAGCAAAGCAAAACCAAAAGAGGAAACCATTAATACCTGAGAATTTATGAGAGTATCATTTTATAGAAATCTTATGCATGATTACAGTGGATCTCACAATGCCTTTGCTTAATTAGTAGTGGTCACTAATTATGAGCAAAAGTGAGGGGAAATTGCCTCCTAGGAGCAACATACTATTTATAGAACTGACATATCAATCACAACTTGCATGACGAATGTCCCGGACGAATGTATACTTGACTGGGTATGTACTGGCAAAGTGACAAGCATCATGTCACATTTAAATGCATGATATTAAATAATACCTGACCAATTCTGAAACTCATTCCAATATTAGCGGTAACATGTTGCATACCATGAGTTGGGGACCTATTCAAATGTATATACAGCAAACTCTAAGAAGGTAAGCATTGCACAGAGAGCTAAGTTGGTGGTGATCAAACCAGTGTTTCTGTTTTTAAGGATTTTTTCAAGAGTTGATTGTCAACTGTGGGGTCAATTTCCAAGAGTGAAAATCCATTTCAAGAGTGGAAAAAGACATCTAAAGGTTTGTGCAGTTGCATGTGCGTGCGTGGGGGGCGAGCGTGTTGTAGGTGTGTGTGGAGTGTTGTATGTCTATATGTGAGGGTGTTGTATGTGTGTGTGTGGGTCTGTGTAATTTCCAAAGGACATTTGAGTGAAAAAGGAAAAAATTTACATCCAAAGATTTGGTTTGCGTTTGATTGGTGTGTGGTGGGGTGGGTGGGCGCGCATGGATGTTTGTATGTAGGTATATGTTTGATTTGGGTGCTGGTGGGTTGTACTATATTGTTGTATGTATATGTTGTTGGTATGTGCAAGATGCACACATCACGAATACTGCGAGTCAAGTACCTTTTCAATTTTCTTTTTGGCAGTATATTCTCCATAGGCTGAAGTATACGGTACTAAACAAAAAAAACATTCACAACAATGACTGAAATCATAATATTGTTGTTACATTTAGATATTTGCAAAGCATATAAATAATATTTTATAGGACGGGTTTCACTAAAGGGTAAGGGTGGGCAGTATCGCCGTTCACGGTATTATCGCAATACATACTTGGGTAATCTCAGGGGTAATCGGATGTCATGACGTGTGAAAGAATAAAAATATACTTTTATGTGATGTTAACTATTTCGCCTGAAAAAACGTAGCTATGATTTAATTCCTTGGTTCCTAAAACTGATAGCTACTGATCAAGATTTACCTTTGTTGGTTGCTGAAAAGTGTTGTTGTTCCTTACAAGGGCCCTACTATAAGGTTGTGTGATTCAATTATGCCTTTTCGCATTTTCCCGAAAGCCGTTATTATATTATTGTGTTACAGGGTTGTTGAAAAGTGATTCCAGTAATTCATAGTTTAAAGATTGAACTTTCTGGTTGAAAATCAACATATGACCACTGAATTATTTAGCGGGAAAAAAGAAAAATCATAAATGCGGTCAAAAAACTTCCCCATATTCAAATATTTGAAGCTAACCACCACCAATCGGATCAATAAAGGGGGGGTCTTCCAGATCAATCGGCAAACAAAAACGATCGAATGTGCTGTAGTTTAGAGCGGCACACATAAAGCATATTACGTCCGTGATTGACTAGTTTTACATTCAAGCGTATAGTTTACAAACAAAGCTCGTTCAAGAGCAGTGACGATTAAAGCAAACTAATAAACAAGTGTACGCAAAATCTTAAGTTAAAAACCAAAAAATACCTCTAAAATATAAGAAGAATAATAAGAATCATAAAATTTTAGTAGGAGTTACATATGGAAGAAGACAAGTACCGAGAAAATAGCAGCTCAAAGGCAGTGGATGGAAACCCTTGACGAGCGAAGTGGGGAACCCGTCGACTCTATGAGGCATTAAGCCCATGTGGTTGTTACGTTCTTCAGTTCGCCTGAGTCGGATTTTGTAACTGGAGGGTGAACAATTCAGGTCTCTAATTGCACCGTATGCTTTGCGCTAGGAATACAGGTTATCATTTTCAACCGCAAACAAAATCGATCAATCCTTTTTCAGCATATGTTTGTTTTATGTATTTTCCACCGGTTATCTCTTTTACTTTCCTTGCTTGTGTTTGCCACGACTAAGGCTGGTGTGAGGAAGGGATCTGCGTCCTTAGACTTTAAAATTATAACCGGTCTAATTTATAATTCTTGCTTGAGAAGAAGCCATTGTTATTTATTTTTCATCTTATCTGATGTAGGGGGCGTACCCTATAGTCATACAGATTGTTTTAATTTTTAATAGGTCTATTGATATAAATATTTAAGTCTTTTTAATCCCTTGGAAAATAAAATGAGAAAGTCAATTAACGTTACAAAGCCATGTTAGTTCGGCAATCAGCTATCTGACAGTCAATTATTTATTTATCACATCGCGTTTTTTAGATAAAGTAGGACAAAAATTGTAATCCACACCAATACCAACAAATGATATTTTGCCGGATTGTTTGTATCGATATTGACCTTATGTGTGTATACAAGTACCCCCAACCTAATAATTATTCTGTGCATATTTCAAAAATGTCAGCGCCCGCACGGACGAATGGTTTTGAAGGGCTTCACCCCCTTGGGTGATCCGCCGGATGGCGGCGATGCTTCATGGGCTTTGTGAGGATTTTGTGAGGAAATTGCACGGATTTTCGGACAGGTTTTCCCCCCGACGCGGACCGACATAATGGATTCGACATCATTTCACCAGGACAGGAAATAACAATTCACACGTCAAAGCTGACCCCTTTCAAAAACCTTATAGGTAAAGCTTCCCAAATGGAAAATAAAAGAACGCCGGCTCACTATAGCCAAGCAATATATTACCCTGAAGCTTCGACGTCAAGTCGGCGTTGATTATTTTGGCGACCCGTGAGGAGGGTGGGTCCAAGCTTCAAATTGACGCCTGAATTAGTCTCTATAACACATGTTTCTCTCTCACATTTATGGCATCACTGCATGGGCAAGTGGCATGCAATTCTGAAAATTTAGGAAAACTGCACATCTGCAAAAGCATGCACTGAGAGCAGTGAGCAATAGTGATTACAGAAGTGCATATAATCTTTATTGGTTAAATACAAATCATACTAAAACATAATGATTGATGTAAACTTATATTGGAAGTCATGTACCAATGTAGCAAAAAAAAAAAAAAACAAAAAAAAAAAATAACCTGTAACCCTCCAATTTGACAACATGTTTGTAACAAATGCCGAAAACCACACTTATAACAAGACCTTGCTTCCGATTTAAATACCTAATATTAAAGTATCCGTAGTGGTAGTGGTAGTGGTAATCGGTATCTTAACCCTTGGTGTTAAACAAATGGAACACCATTCCACTAATGTCAAAAACTCAAAAAAATCTTCATTCTTTTAAAATTAATTAGAAAAAGTCACTTATATCATAGTTGGGGGCAGTCCACGATTTTTTAATTGCGTACCGGTTGAAAATCATGAAATGGCCAAAAGCGTAGGGCCCGACATTTTTCCACTAAAAGGGGTGGGATTGTTATAAACGTGGAGCGAAATACTAAAGGGGTCATTCCATGCCAAAACACAAGGTGTGGAAACCCACCTCTCAGATTTTGTGAAATTGCAGTCAAAGGACATTTTATGGGGCTACAGAGAGGTCAAAGGAAAAATTCAAATTACCATTCCGTTTGAAGTTAGGGCTCTCAAAGTTTTACGAAACTCTGACGATAACAAAATTGTATTCAGTATTAAAAAACTTTATTAATCGATCTTTATATAATGCAGTAGTCTGCTTTGTTATTGATGCAAACAAGTGGCAATGTAGAATTTCTTTGTATCCCCCTAGTAAAAATTAGGCCTCAAATAGTTCCATGCGTGTAAAATGGAATAAAATGGGACCAAACATAGATGGCGCTTATTTTATGCGTACACCTGATATAAGTTCTGCATTGTAAAATATTTAGCATTACACTATATACAAATCATTGTGATATAAGTTTTGTTTTGTATTTTTGAGTTCTTCAGTGAAAACCAGATGAAGCAAAGTTGGCCCATTTTGGTTTTAAAAGTTGCAGAATTCAGAAACCTTTACCAGAAAAAGTGCCAAAATTTGACTAATACTCGGAAAAATTTGAACTGGGTCACCTAAAATGTAATGTAGGAATTGTTTGGGGACATGTTTTGGAGATACTGATTCACATCTAAAGTGGTCTGTCGTGGATGAAAAAAAAAACCCAAAATTCCCAAACAATTTTGCAATTTTATAGTGAAAGGTTCTGAATTCAGCAACTTTTAAACCAAACTGAGCTTAATTTTGCTTGATATATAATCCACATTTTTCACTGAAGACATCAAAAATAAAAAAACAAAAACTTTTTATCACAGTGATGTTATAGTGATGCTAATATTTTTTCAATGCGTCTAGAATTTCATATAAGGTGTACGCGTCAAGATAAGCGCCCTCTATTGTGGTCACCTCATTTTAGTCCATTTTTGCACCAGGCTAACTATTTGAGGGCCTATTTTTACTAGAGGGCTGCAAAGAAATTCTTACTTGCCACTGGTCTGCCTCAATAAGAAAGCAACTACTGATATATAAATAGCATTAATAAAGTTTTTAATACTGAATCACCATTTTATAGTCCGAGTCGTAAAACTTTGAGAGCTCATAACTTCAAAACGGAAAATGGGAATTTGAATTTTCTGTTGACCTCCTCTGAGCCCCATTAAATGGACCTTTGACTGCAATTGCAACAACATCTGCGAGGTGGGTGCCACACCTTGGTGTTTGCATGGAATGGACCCAAAAAGGAGGTGGCAGTAAAATCCTGTTAAACAATATTAAGCATAAACCAATAACATTTCCTTCACCTTGCTCCATAAATGCGTCTAGAAAATGCTTTCGTAAAAGATTGCACGATCCGTAACTGACGATGATTTTTTTTTGTTGGGCGAGTCTAAGGGTCCAAAAATGGCAGCAAACCGTCGAAAAATAACGGGAGTTGGATCGTTTTTTTGGTCGAAGAAGATTCAGATTCTGATGCAGAATTTGAGGGATTTGATGCAGATGAGAATGAGAAAGAAACAAAAAGCTAATAGTTGGTCTGAAAATTACTTTGATATGGGGGATGATCATGTAGAATTTTTTTAACGTACGTGCCCAGTCATGCCAGTCTGAGACCAAGATCTTAACCGGCTAGGCTAGCCTACCTGATTTTGACATGGATGTTGTATTCATGCAACCCTTCATCCTTCATTTCGTGTACCTGTGTGTGCTAATTTGGATATCTGGCCAACAAAAATAAATATAATATGATATAGGCCTAGATAATTGTCAGTTTTAATGCCTGCCACCTACGAATTCGCCGTATTTTATCTGGTTTTTGAGTCCCTCTGTAAAGTTGTAAAAAAACGGATGAGTACAGTTTCTGAATCTCAAGGGACTTTTAAAAAATACAGAAAACAGATCGAAATAAAATTAAATATTTTGCCAGAAAATCCTTAGATATTTGACCAATAAAGTTCTGACATTTTTCCACAATATCTCCACCTTTTTTTTGACTGATATTTTGTCCTTAAAATTGGCCAGAATCTACACAAGTTGGAAGCAACGTCAAGTGAATAAAAGCCCGACTTGCATTCCCGATGATTTTCACTGATACCAGCATTTGATTTAATGCTGTTTCCATTGGGAGCCCCATATGTATGTCATCAAGCACCACTTTGTTATTGTGCAAGAGACTGTTTTGTGATTCGCGATCGGGGCAGTATATTATTCAACAATTTAGGCAGGGGAAAGGGAATCATTAATAGCTTTTAGTCTTTATTTCAATATATTTCTACACTTTAAATTTAACTCTTTCAAATTTGAGCTCATTTTAAGTTTATAAATCGTTGATTTTGTTTTCTCATATTACTACATTTGGGTTGAAACAGTAAATGACCTGTTAATGAAAGAGTTAATGATAGTCTTCTGATGTCATCAAAATGCATCACTATCATGAAACTTTCAGAAGAAAATGCAAACTTATATGATTTTACTCTCAATATAATTTGTTTGTATCCACTTAAGTAAAACAAAAGTATAGATCCATCTCTCTGATCAGCTCCTAGATGACCACCTAACTGCCCGATATGGAGCTTTGTTGAGATTTGGATCCAACAGTCCACTTAGCTTCAAGTGCCTTCCATGCAGGCAGACTGGCTTTTGGACTAAACAAAAGCAGTTTCAGGTTCAAGAAAATTTACATCTCGTATGCAACCCTACAGCAAGACGACCTGAACATCATTCACACAGAAGTTGTTTTCTGGATTTCTTGGTCCATTATTATAGTGTTGTACTGGCTGCAGGAAAGGAACCTACTGGAAACTGTTGGTAGGCCCTATACCTGTATTACTGAGAGACATAATCCATGCGTATAGGTGTGCGTTCGAGCCCTGTGAGATTCAGCTGTCTTGTAATTTCCCTGGACAAGAAATTAACCGCTTGGTTGTCTTGATTTACCCATGCGATATTTGGGAAGCTGGTCCCGGCTGCGATGGTTATCTCGATGTATGTTTGCTGATAAGGGAAAGCACTGATCCCGATCTGCTGCATCCCTTGAAATGATGCTAAATGGTTTATGGTATGGTTGGGCCACAGTGATCAGCGACCATTTGTGAAAGCGCTTAGAGGCCAATAGCATAAGGCGCTATATAAATCTCTGCTATTATTATTATTATTATTAACTTAAACCAAGATTTTTTGGTGTGTGTTATGCTAAAACGAAATTCCAAAATTGTGTGATGCAAGGTCATGGTAGTGGTAATCAAAAATATTGCTTGCGACTGGTAAAAAGGGTGGGGGTCCAAACTTTTCAGTATAAAGGGTGTCTCAGTAAAAAGGGTGGGGGTAAAATAAAAAGGGTGGGGGTAAAAACCCCACTGCCCACTATGTATATCAAACTATAAACAAATAGAAATAGAGTCCGGGACTTGACTAGTCCCAATAATTGTGACTACACATTTGACATTTATTTTAACATTGGTCATTATCATATCACTGAATGTGTAGTCACAAAAAGTTATGTGTAATTGGTTAGCCATTTAACCACCACCAATTTTAGATAACAATAAAAGCCTCCAAATCCATTAAATTTACCTGATTTTATCATGATTTTTATCTTGATAATGACCAGTGTTAAAATAAATGTCAAATGTGTAGTCACAATTATTGGGACTAGGACTTGACAGGCCATTATTAGGCTATTTTCCAGTACTCTGCCACATTACACTTCATATACAATTACATTATTTTTAAAACATGTATGTGATATGTTTATATCCAAATTTATAAGTCCAAATTGTCACATAATACTGAATTACACTTGTTCAATTTCATAAAAATCAAGGAAAAAGACGTTTTGTGCATTGTAAATATCATGATACATCATATTTTTTAACAAGCAGCACTGCCAATCATGCCCATTGTTAAGGGTTGTTGATAAAGCTATTCATAAGGTGTGAAATGACGTGGATGAGTGACCATCTCTCAATTCAGTGGCCTAATCTTGTTACATAATAACATTATTGTCCAGTAATTACATTCTTTTTCTTTGAGTCGTGCTACTCCTGTCAAATGAAAACAGTAAAATGTCAACAAAACATGCTGCTTTGCAATCCTATGTCTGTTCTTGTGTGTCTGAGGGTTTGTACTGAGCAAAGCTGAGGACACACATTTGATGGGTGTGCACAACACATCACAGCACCAGCCTGCCAAGGAATGTACCAATTTGTTTTCTCTAGCCTATCGATGAGTCTGTCTATCCACAGACTCACAAAGACACTAACTGAATTGTGTTTCAGTATGTTTTTTCTGTTTACAAACACAGCTTGCTATGTCATACCATGTTTTATGCAATGTGTGCACTCTTGCACGCCAATACATAAACAACATGATTGACCTCCAGGGAGCTCCCATTCAATAGTTATCCCAATAATGGCAATATTGACTGGGGTGAAAAAAATGCTCCATGACATCTTCCTTTGTTCTCATGTCAGTTTTCAGAAACTTCTGAAACTGTGTACACAATTTCAAAATTTTTCTTCATTTTCATGATGTTGAGCATTAAAAAAATGTTCTAAGGATGCATTTGGACAGTATCAATTCTATGTGATTCTAGGTAAGTTGGACTCATATTTATTGTATTTAGGAAGATAGAGGCATGTAAACAATTGGCATTTGGTGTCCACACTACTAATGGAGAGATGTGTACAGCACTTGGTTTTCAATACACCTTCCTCTGTGTTTAGTGGATTATCCCACTAACACAGATTCAATCTGTGTAGAAGCACTGATTTCAAACCTGCAAATACAGTTATTACAGGAACAATGTTAAAAAATAATTGAGGATAAATGTCAATAGGGCGATTTCACGAGAGGTCAATAGGTTAACTTGGCCAGACCTGCCTCCAGAACAACCCAAGCATGCAGAAAATACAAAGGAATCACCTGCAGAAATAACTGAAATGTTCAGGTGAACCAGAAAAAAAAAAAAAAAAAAAATCAATAGTTATCCCAATAATGGCAATATTGACTGGGGTGAAAAAAATGCTCCATGACATCTTCCTTTGTTCTCATGTCAGTTTTCAGAAACTTCTGAAACTGTGTACACAATTTCAAAATTTTTCTTCATTTTCATGATGTTGAGCATTAAAAAAATGTTCTAAGGATGCATTTGGACAGTATCAATTCTATGTGATTCTAGGTAAGTTGGACTCATATTTATTGTATTTAGGAAGATAGAGGCATGTAAACAATTGGCATTTGGTGTCCACACTACTAATGGAGAGATGTGTACAGTGGTTTTCAATACACCTTCCTCTGTGTTTAGTGGATTATCCCACTAACACAGATTCAATCTGTGTAGAAGCACTGATTTCAAACCTGCAAATACAGTTATTACAGGAACAATGTTAAAAAATAATTGAGGATAAATGTCAATAATACAATAAAGAGTAAACTAGAATTTTGCATTTCTCGAATTTTGCGTTTCTCGGCTTTTGCGCTCGCTATATTCAAAGAATATAAGCTGTGGGCCACCCAGCCAATCTTACAACTTGACCTCACATGAACGTGACCTTTGACCTTGGCACCTGACCTTTGACCTCAACAAATGAGGCCTGAGGGATCCCATGTTGCAAAAAAAAAAAAAAAAAAAAATGCAGAAATAACTGAAATGTTCAGGTGAACCAGGTGCATGTATTGTATTCTTCTCATGCTTGGTTGATCTGGAGGACAAACAAAAAGTCCATTCAACATAATTTAGGTCTGTGCAAGGGCCCTATAATACAATAAAGAGTAAACTAGAATTTTGCATTTCTCGAATTTTGCGTTTCTCGGCTTTTGCGCTCGCTATATTCAAAGAATATAAGCTGTGGGCCACCCAGCCAATCTTACAACTTGACCTCACATGAACGTGACCTTTGACCTTGGCACCTGACCTTTGACCTCAACAAATGAGGCCTGAGGGATCCCATGTTGCATGCACTAAGTCTACACATCTTTCAACTTAACCTCACATGACATTTGACCTTGGCACATGACCTTTGACCTCATCAACATGAGGGATCCCATGTTTCACCTATGACACAAGTTTGTTTCCAATAGCCGGAAGCGGACATCCAGGCTTTTGGCAAAAACTTGCTTAGCAACAATGTGCGTCAAAACAAATCATTTGATACGCGCTGAAAGCGTAGTGTCTCGCGAAGTGCTGTGATCATACTTTTTGATTTTGTGCACTTTGTTTTCACTGCGTCTGCGATACGGGGATTCCCTGGGCTTTCCCTGGTTTGTTTTCACCGTGGTGAAGCGATGTGACATCAGTCCGCTCCTGGCCATTGAATTTCAACTCTTCAATTGAGGTCAACTTGAAAAAAAAACTGAACATTTTAGTGACACACACCATGCACACACACACACGCACAAAATTGTCAGTGCCAGCCATTGCCATGCTGGGGGCCCACAAAAATCAATTTATCAAGTTTGTGACTTGTCTGTTCTTAGCATACAGCCTTGATCAAGGCAGTGCAAATCCAATGCCATGCACCATAGTGTATGGTAGCTTATGTGCAAATACTAGCACGTTGACGTTGCAATGAGTATCAGAATTTCATGATTTTGTATGCGTGAATACGCCCCACCATGTCCGTGGCATGGAATGAATACAACACTGACACTGTTCATGTCATGATGATGAAGATGCATAGTTTTAAAGAAACTGCTTCTACCTCGCATTAAGAGTAAAACCCACATTTTACATTAGTATTACCTCTAATCAACGATCCGAACGATGTCAAATGTGAAAAGGTGCGTTTAAATGCGAAAAAGGGCAATGACACGCTGCCATACCAATCTGCCGGAACTTCCGTGTTCAGAAACCACACTCTTGTGTTTATGTGAAGCGTTGCATTGTGGGTTATAAATATTCATATCAAATGAATATTCATTTTTTAACTTCATTAAGAGAAGGTTATCCAATGGTATTGTGTATATTTTTAGCAATTGCCATTTCTGTCCAATCACAAATTGGAATGTTCCAACTTATTAGCATCTGATAGGAAAATAAGGTCGGTTTGTGGTCTGTCAATTGCATTGCTGAGTAAGAAACACCGAGATATTGCTGGGAAAATAAAAAGGGAAGGTTACAAACCCAATGCAGTAAATCGGAAAATGCATGCCCTTTTTAGACATTCTGTAATTACATTTTTAATTAGAAATACGTTAAGTATAAATGTGTATCTTGTGCCCATACAACAACTACTTCTACTACACCACGAAAGACTTGAGCCGTGATGGCGTTCCAACAGGGGTGTTCCGAAATTATTGTACATGAATACTTTCCATGAAGAATAATTATTTGATCATAGGAAGACCGAAATGCTTTACATAAAGGGGTCCAGAAGCCTCAAATTATTAATTGATAATGTTTGCTTAGAAGTGTGTATTATAAACGCGTTGATAATATTGATAAAAACATTGAACAATTTGAATGGCCAAGCAAACCATTCGCAGTGCAGTCCCCGTGTTGTCCTCTGTGAACGAAACGTTTCACCCTATAAAGCTTTTAATTTGTTCCAAAATAATTACATTTCTGGTGAAGGACACGATGAAAAACAAGGCAAAAGATTGTGAGAAATGATATTTAAATACGTTTATGAGACCTCAACCTTTTTTACAACCTGTCTTGATCAAAAAAATGATTTAAAATAGTATGATACACTACAAAGTACAGTACACACGGGGAGGTTGTAGTAGTCTATTGTTTGATGTGATCCCCATCCGCAAGCCCAATTATGCATAAACCCTGTACGCAAACGCATGAAGACGTCCGCCATTTTGAAAGCTAAACTGGACAAATTTTCCGTGATTTTTCAACACTCTTTACACCAGACAAATCGCCTCATATTTACGGTAGGTTGCCCACGGTGTGTTAGAATGGTATTGAAATGACGAGAGTTCGATAAAAAGGGGTAAGAATTACGAAAACAAGGTTAATGCGGGGCAATTTGTGGCGACGATTTCGTCGCTCATTTCCGGAAAAAGTAAGGATCGTCAGGGAGTTGCCTTCAAGAAATGACGATTATTCCACCGCAAAGTCATCAGTGATCAATCTGACTTTATTTTGGCAATTTTCAGTGTTATATTCAATCTAAGTATACCTTAAACATGGTCAACAGCGTCCGAGGTTTCCAAGGGTGACTTCCGCGTGGCAGTATGGCGACCGCCGACTTTAAAAATGGGGGCGGGTGTGATCTGATCGGAGAAACGATAGTGTTTGTTTATTTCAGCCTTTATAAGTATATCGCAACCATCAATAAAGTTTTTTTTGAAATTATAACATTTTTATATGTTAGGGATTGTCACTTCATGTGGTTCTTCAAGCACAGGGTATTTTAGGCCCTATATTACGTTTTTGGAACTTCATTTTTTGGAACAGTGCATAATTTTTAGGGTAGGCCTAGTGATTTATCATGATAACATAATTACAAAATTTACCATCTTTTTACATTCATGTTAGTTATACCACCCCCTAAATTATTAAGAAAGTACAAAATCAGATAGAAAGATTGTATTCACTCACAGTTCCAAACAATGAGATATGGTTTGTAAACAGGGATTTGTTAAAGCTGGTCCTACACAAATGGGACTGCCACCCCTGGAAAAGTAATTCCTGATTTTGGTAGACCAAGGGAAAAATGTGCAAAATTTTATGGCAGGCTTTGTTAGGGCATTTTAGTTAAAAGATAGGGCCTATTTCAGATTTATAATTTAGGCCTAAAAATTTTTGTATTGTAGTACATGCAGATGTGTGTACATTTAAAATTACATTGACCATAAAGGCATGATGAAGGTCAGCGCCTCCAGAGGTGCAAGTTTCAGCATGAAACTAAAAATCTTGCCATCTTCACTACAGTAGAGATGCAACTTTATACTTTGATTACCACCAAATAGGCGGGCCTCATAACAATGCGAACTGATATGGATAATGTAGGCGCAACCACGCAAGACAACGCAAGAGACACAGTGTGAATATTATGAGTGGTACGTGCGATTCTGTGCAATCGCTTGAGTACATTTGATTTACTTTTTACGCGCGGAAGGATAACAACCGAATAATTCCGCCTATTTGGTGGTACCGGTAATCAAAGTATAGTCAACAAAGTGTGCATTCTCATGGTCATGTTTACCTGTCATATCAGCATGCATTGCATCACATGTAAACCATTCACATCCAAAATTATATGGCTGTTGCAGTGTCACGCTGTCACTGGTCAAGAAGCCAAGACTGTCAAAATGTAAGATAAGAACAGCTGTGTTTTGTGTGTCATAAAGTATTGGAACAACAGTGTCACGAGTGTCAAATTTACCCATGAAGACCCCTCAATCAGCACCCACATTCAGCATAGCTGTAATACCAAAGATTTAATCTAAAGGAAGATAGGACATTCCCCCCATTTTTGTGTAACGGAAGTGGACTTCCATGGGGAAGGACGCTCCTAGCGTCTGGTAGGTAAAAGCCACGACATCGCATATTTCACTGTGTGGAGCAATGGCGCGAAGTTCAAAAGTAACGTGCTATTTTTGTGGGTTGCTTGACTAATTCACAGAATTTATAACAAATTTTCATTTTTTCCAATTCCTAAAGACAAAGAAAAGACAGAATGTTATTATGTTGTGATTTGCCTTAGCATTATAAGGACATCAAGAAATCGACAACCTCGTCCCTTTGTCCCCCCGACTTCCACCAAAAATGTGCTAACGTGCTAAACCAACAGCGAATTCAAAATTTGACAAACCGCGGTCGGCCAGCCCCCGGTCTGCTTGCTACGTTGAGAATAGCTCCATCTGACGTCTGGTAGGTAATTTGCTGACGTAGAAGCGTTACATCGTTTGCCGTACAAAATAAGGGGAGTGTCCTATCTTCCTTTAGATAATCTTTGGTAATACTACAGTATCTGTAGAAGAATGGTGGCCAGTGCATTAGATACCTGCTGCTGCATTCATACAGCATTCACGTTCAGCGTAAGACACAGCATACGGTACATGATTGCATCTCATTTACAGGAGCTGCGTAAAATAAATACGCCCATGGATAGTGAATACATTACCGCGTTGCTACGTGCGTACCAAGTGTTCGCGATTTATTTGCGGGAACTGTAGAGACCTGTGCATTTCATAATCCTAGCACCTTCGTTTTTAAATATTATGATTCATTATTCTTGAGGATCATTTGAGAGTTACTTTCAAAATTTAAAGGGGAATTCTGTGATCCACCGACTTGCCTCCAAAAGTTAAGATTTTTTATATCATCTGAACCAAATGTGTACCTAATCTTAGCTGGATGCAAATTCAATCTATACTCTGGGAGAAATTCATAATTTTGTATTTTCTGTCTGTAAACGGACAAATTATAAGTGACTTCTGGGGCACCATGATACAAACGTTTGCTCATAACATCAAAATGCACCGTCAGAATCAACTGCAATTCGGAAATTATAAACCTTTTGTTGGGAAATGAACCACAAACCAAAAAATGAGGTGCTAGGATCACGAAATGCACTTTTAAGCTGATCTAGTTTTGATGAGCAAATGTTCAAATCACAGTGCTTTGTGAACCTAAGCCGCTCTTGTAATTTCTGTTTACGCACATACAAAATTACAAATGTAGATCAAATTTGCATGTACAATAAATGCACATACGGTACTCTACCTGGTGAACGATTCAGATAACGTAAAAATCTCAATTTTTTATGCGAGTCGGGGAATGAGGGTGTGGATCACAAAATGCACCCTGAATAAATTCTGGCCCACACAAATCAAAACCAATGTTTGTGATCAGTGCATTTTACATGTGTCGTGTGTTCATTGTGTTTTTTAGTGTGTAGGTTCAATGAATGAATAATATGTGACGATCACTAACCAGAATCACACAATCACAGTGCATGACTTCTGATTGGTCAAAAATTTCTAGTGTTGAGAGTTGTGACTTCATTTTCTTAAAACAATTAGGCCCTATGTGCATGTCATCTGTCTAGTGTCTATCCAATTTTTGGGATAATCATCAAAATTAATATTTTGGCATTTTTGTCACTGGCATGGATACATGTGCTTTGAACATAACCTGCAAGTTGGTGGCTTGAAATCTGTGTATAAAAAAATAAGGCAGTACTTGATTCTGTAATTTGTAATTTCTATATTTGTGTATAAAAATTCTGACTTGAGACCAAAAAGCCTTTCGGTACTAAATTCCCTGTTAATATCCAGATTATTAATTAAAGGTGCATTTTGCGATTCTAGCACCTTCCGTTTTAAATATTCATGGTTCACTAGATATCCTAGCTAGAAAAGTTTATTCAAAAATTCAGTTGATCCCTATCTTGTGGTTTTGTGTTATGAGCAAAGACCACTGTGCTGTAATTTCTGTCCATTTATGGACAAAAAGTACAAAATTGCAGATTTCTTACAGAAACGACCGAATTTGCACGCAAGATGAGCTCCTGTTATATTTTATCAGTTTTTACCTTTACTCATTCAGTGCACACTAAAGGTACTAGAGGCCAGACTCAAAACACCTTACTCATTCCTCCATGGAATATTGTTGCTGGCAAAAGAACATTCCAGTTTAGAGCAGTAAAATTATGGGAATAATCTTTCCTCCAACATCCTTAACAATTTTGATTCTATGAGCCTGATTGAATTAAAAAATGTAATTGCTCTTTAATTGCTATTCTTATGTTTGTATATTTGCATTTTGATAATCTAAGATGGTTTTCAGTTCATTTTCCACATATAAGCCATTCGTTTTTGAAATCATTACTAATATTGTAGCTTTATCAGTTCTCCTGGGACACCAGTACATTTTGTATTGAAGAATTCCTAATAAAATAACGAACACTACAAGAAAACATGTCTCAGGCCTGTAATTTTCCTGGGGTTATTTAGAAAAATATAGGCCCTTTCTTCTGATACCAAATTCCTTAAAGGTGCAACGAGAGTTTCGAGACCCAATTCGTTTGTGCCATATACCTAATTTCCTATGATTAGACACTTCAATTGATTTCTTACCTTTATTTGGCAACAAAAATGTCTTTTAAGAGAGAAAAGGGTGATTTGATTTGCTTATATTTCAATAAAAAACAATAGGCTGAATTTTGTGTTGCTCCTATACGAATTAGAACTTTCCAAACAATTTTTGTACCAAAGAAACATTTCTCAGCTAATCCTTTCAAGATGGGGATATTTTTTTACATCAGGGCAAAAATCAGTACTTTTGAAATTTTTTTTTCAGGGACACCTGTGAATCTCCTCCCGTTGCACTAATTACATGAGTGAATGGAAGGATGCGGCTGTCAATAGTCAGTTACCTGTAATTGAGTAACTCTGTGTATGTGTGTACATGTATGTCGGTCCATCTACCTGTAAAATACTAAATCATCAAGTTATTACAAAAGACGGTATATTCCAGCCTTTAGGTGTAATCTAATACCGGTACATTGAATAAGCATACATTGGAGGCACTTCTTTTTTGAAATGTCCCTTGGTGTCTCTTTATCAGAATAGCGGTAATCAGGGTTTTGCAGAATCACAGGGTTCATTTGGCACCCTACACCCCCATTTTAGCGTTTTTAGTGCAAAAATTGGTATAGTCGCCGCCGTCACAATTCCTTTTCTGAAATCGGCGTCTACATACGCGCGCTAATTTGCTGTGCGTGTAACTCGCAGACTATATATTTCCTTTTAACGTTTTGTCATGGTTCTGTCTGGCGGGAATGCTGGCGTAAGTCCTTGACACAGAAAAGGCATTATGACGGAGAGTATAGACGTTTCATATATAAATTATAAGTCCCATTGATGCAAATTGAGACCTGCATTCATTTCCAGTCAAGCACTACTGCACCACGTCATACAGCGCATGACTGAATCAATTGTACTACCTCATTTGCATCAATGGGACTTCTATATGAACGTCTACCCAAAAATTTCCCTTCTGGTATGCTTTAAGGGTCATTTAATGTCTATTGATCATGTTTTGTTTGCTCGTATCCACAAGTCATTGGTAAATGGGCTTTGTGGTGGTGTCAGATTTTCAGCTCGTGGTGCTTTCTCCGGGCCGCGTGTATCCATGATACGGACGCTCTAACATGGCCCGCTTATTTGAGGCTGGGCGGATTGGGAACATTTGATCTACACTATACAATTTTGGATTCTGTTTCCAAGATTTTTTGACCCCTAGTTTTAAAAGCTAGGGCAACCCCTGAGTAGCATAACAACAAGGTTACGGGTAAACGTTACATTCTCAGCTGTAAGTGTACTATGTGTCAATTTGAACTAATGGTTGCACTGGGGGAACTGAGGGACAAATAAAAGCAGAAAGTAAATACATTCTTCACCTGTGCAATAGCATTTTTTGAGACTCACCCTGCAATGGGCAAATTTTTTGTTATTTTTATAAGATGGCAACCAAAATAAGCAGGAGAATGTGCGCTTGAGTGTTTCAAGCATTCATTGTGATATACAAAATTAGAGATATTTTGCTAGGCTGTGTTTTAAAGCAAGTGTGTGCTAATTTATCTTCGCAATTACTGTGGCTATTTCTAGATTCTGGTGATATTTTCTAAGCAGTTTATTCATATAAGTGAGTGTTGCGCTGTCTTCTTTTCTTGATTTCTTTCTCTTTCTCAATCCCGTAGGAAAATTGTAACCTCAATAAAATGACATTATTTTTCTATTTACCACTTTGCAGCCACCATGTTGGCAGCCGAGTGATGTAGGAAGGCAGCACATACACTTCTCGGAGGTCGACAATAAGCCATTATGCTCCTTCAGCACCCAGCTATCAAGCGAGGCGGCTCAATGCTACGCATTCTGCATCAGGCACTTTCTGGCAGACAAGTCAGCTCCATTCAGGCAGTGTGAGTTTGTGGCCAAGTACAATAGGCTGCGATGCACTAATCCCATGCCCCCGGATGAAGACATAATCAAGATCTTTACCTTTTTTAAATGTGGTTTGAAAATTAAATAGCCTGTGACTGAAACTGAGTTGGTTTCTGAGACAAGTGGTATTGGTTATTATTTTGGAAAGGGACTATGATTATGAAATGAGTAATAACATATGAATGGAGGCCATGCAAAAATGGGTTACCCTGCTTCTGTTCAGTCAATAGGCCTCTATATGTTGACAAATTTCATAGAACTTGGACTTCAGGAGGAAGTTTAGCTTTGGAACTACCTCAACACACAGGGTCAAAGGTCTTCTGGATCATTCAGGGTCAGTGAGAGCATAATTATGCACCACATAATTCTTATTTTATTAAATTTTGTAATTATGAATTTATCAAATTATTTCAATGTACAGTTTTGTGACGCGTCACCTCAAGACAAATTCTTCTCGCTGAGAATTAACACAGTTTTTTATAGAGCTCTGCCATATGCCTGACTGTCATAGCAGGTGGGTGTCAGTAAATATTGGTATACTCTTTTTCAGTATTCTGACACAAAATTCTGGCTACCACATACATAACCCAGAGTGTGTGACGAACGCCTGACAACGGGAATCCAATTATGCAGTTCAACAGATGCGCTCGTGCCACTTGTTTAAGAAATTATGACGGCAATTATATTTACCAAGAGACTCTATCGTTTGATGTTGTACATTCCTGTGAAAATGCTAATAAATGCCATATTTTTCAAGTCCTTGAGGTGTTGACAAGGCTAACAGTAACAGAGCTTAGCGGTAGTACTAGGACCATTTCTTTTAAATTAGGTCAAAGCTAATAATCTCTGTATTGGATTAATATATACTCCCCGCCTAAAAAATCCGAACGATATTGAAATGGCATGTGCTCAAACTTGCTTTCAAATGAATGCGCCAAGCCAGCTGGATAAATCTCTCAAACTTCCACATCATGCTTCGTTATCAATGCATTACGGACACAGGTCAATAAGCAAACTAATTTATATCGGTCGGATTTTTTAGGCGGGGAGTATATTTTGGCTGGTTAAAGTGAAAAAAATGTCACAGCCAATAAGATGTATGTTTCAATATGACACATCACATTTCTCAAGAATAATTTTTGTCAGGTCAGGTTTCCTTTTAAGGCCTGCTACTGGTATCCTGGTAACCAGTACTACCTGTCCCAGGGCCGAGTTGTCGGTGGCTAAACCGTCACCCCATCTGATGAGGAGGGTAGCTGGTTACCCTGGTAGAATGAAAAAGATCTACCTACAAGAGCATCAACTCTGGAGATCTAATGGCAGCCATCCAGCACATGCTGCTTTGCATGATGGGCTTGGTTGCCCAAAGGCTAGGCCCACCGCCGAAAACTGGATCGATGTCAGGAAGGGCATCTGGTCAATTATCTTTTGCTCCAATAAATCCTCTCACAGCAGTATTGCTGAGTGTGAGGTGTATCCGGTCACCCCCGTTAGTGGGGACAAAACCGGATTTAAAACTTTGGTTTAACTAACTAAATATTTGTTAACTAGGCTGAGATGCTTGTTAACCAGTTGGTTATACCCTCCAACTTCTTATAGTTAACCATGGAAGACTGTATTGAAACTGCAACACTTATCTCCCTGACAAATTCACTGCAAGAATTTTTTTGGGAATGCCTAGAGAAATGGGATTGTTACATAACAATTTAGCTCAGTATGTTATTGTTAACATACAGGACTGAAAAAGTGTCAATTTTCCTGGGAACACAATCAAAATTTCCCTCCAAGATTACAAAATTTCCATTGAATTCATATGTATTTCTTTATTAAAAGGACAGACATTTCCCTTCAAAGAGCAAAATTTTCCAAGAACATAGTTCCCAAGTTCCCCGACTTATTCCAGGCATGTGTATCACTCTCAACCCAATCAATATTAGCTAATAATGCAAGTGACTACAAATATTCTGCATTGGGTTGCTGGTGGGACATTTCCCTCAAGCGAAAAGAATGGCAAAATAGCATTGAAGTTCCAGCAGCAATGGGTCCCCTCAGCATGCTCAGGGGACGACGTCCCACCAGCAACTCCCAGCAGTTGGTTTTCAGCCATCTCCTGCGGGGAAAGTGTCCCATTGGCAAGGCAAAGCAACAGGTTTTTTTATAACCTTTACTTCTGGGTTTGCAAAATTGACCATGACACATCTGCCAAATTCAGAAGGTCCAACATACACTCAACGCTCGGGAAGAACCCAGAAGTACTTTGGTAAAATAGTGCACGGTGAGAACAAAAAAAAGATGGTGGATACTACCTGAAAAGTTACAGACATCTCACCGGCAAACAGCAGCAGTCCCTTTACGGTGATCTCCTGAGGGGAAAGCAGCCCAGTGACAATGTACAGCAATGGGTGTCCTGAGGGGGAAAAGTCCCACCAGCAACTCGCAGATCTCCTGCAGGCCGACCAGCAATAATCAGCAACATGAGTAACTTGATTACTGGTTTTTGCCAGTGGGATGTGTAGGGTTAATAAAATGTTAAAGGTGCATTTCGTGATTCCAGCACCTTCTGTTTTATTCATTGTTCACTAGATATCCTTGAAAAAAGCTTATTCACAAAATTTGAGTTGATCCCGAGTTTGCGGTTTTGTGTTATGAGCAAATGCTTATTTCCCACGGTCCCATAGGTCACTGTGCTGTAATTTCTGTCCGCCTGTAATTTCTGTCCGTTTACGGACAGAAAATACAAAATTGCGAATTTCTTGTAGATACGACCGAATTTGCACGTAAGATTTGGTACACATGGATTACTAAGGCTAATGATTCAGATGATATAAATATCTCAACTTTTTTTGAGCTAAATCGGGGGACAAGGTTGTGGATCACGAAATGCCCCTTTACTTATAAGCTCCTCTACTCCTGGTCACCAGAAATGCTGAAATTCTACTTTAACACTCTACAAGATAAACTTCCTACACCAGCCAATCTGAAGACATGGAATAAACATGCTCTTGGACTGTCTGCTGTGTGGATATAAGTTAACAACTGCATTGTGATGTACATTCAAGGGTTGCCAGTACCCATTACGATCAGGAAGGTGTAACATGACACAGTCCTTCATCAGATTGTCCATCAGCTGGTACCAGCCATCCTTCAAGCAAAAACACCATAAAAAAAAGGATGACGACAAGCAAATCAAAACTGGCAAAGCCTTCAAGTCAGACAATGGTAAGTTCAGTATGGCAATGTTACCTGGCTGGGAGAAAAGAAGCAGAAATGTATCCAGAACAGTGAAGACTGGACTGTACGTGTGTTGTGGGATTTACACTAACAGTTCTCCAATATTGTCGCTTGGGGTGACGAGGTAATTGAGACTAAGTATCTTGCCCAAGGACACAAACATGTTGGCCACAGCGGGGCTTGAACTCACAATTTAACAGTCATCTCACAAGTCTTACGCTTCCACTAACACACATGCTCTCGAAAATGACAGTATTTGGCATTAATTTGCAATTGGAATAAACAAATACAAGGAGTCCCCATGACGTGTCCCTTATTTAATCTTATTTTGATCTGGATGACCTCTGACCCTAATGCGAGCTGATGCCAATGGCTTTCCGTACAAACTACGTGGGTTATTTTCAGCTTTGTTTTTTTTCTTGAGACATTCAAATATGGCGGCCTCCAACGGAAGATAATGCACAGCAAGTACATTAGAGCCTTGCACAGTGGAACGATGATACTGCCAATGACTTAAATAACTCCTATGATAGTAGTAGTAGTAAAACAATATTTATTCAGGGTTACTCAGTTCAGTAGTACATACTGGTCTCCCATGAGACCCTGACATGATTAATAACAATAAATAGAATGTATTTAACATTATTATAGAAACATAAAGTGCAACTATGCAAGTGAAGAAAATGATGGAAAAAACAATTACATTTCAGCATTACTGAAGTTTCGAATTTTTAGTTAATGCTCAGCATATACACAAAACATATGTGTGTGTGTGTATATTATATATATGTGTGTGGGTGTATATATATATATAATGTGTGTTGTGTGTGTGTGGTAGTATATGTATATGTTTGTATAATTTCAAAATAGAGTATTAAATTTTTGTAAAAATTTATGGTTTTAAATTTTGACAGTTCATTAAAGGAAGAGTTCTGCGGATATCAGAAGGTAGAGCGTTCCATTCTGAGACCCCTCTATAATGGAAAGTACATTTGCCAGGCCTAACGTTCCACAAAGGAACAATAGGAGTATTACATGATTGGCTGCGAGTACTCTTAGAGTGAACAGAGGCTGTGAAAGTAAATTGAGAGGAGAGATAAGAAGGAGCATTATATTTCAGGCACTTGAAAAGCAATATGAGGTGTCTGGTCCACCTTTCATTTAGATCATTCCAACCAAGTTCTTTGAACATATCACAAATTGGGGTTCTGATATCCGCAGACAAGAGTACATGAGCAAGCTTATTTTGCAGAATCTGAAGACAATGTCTTTGTTCAAAGTTGCAGTTTGACCAAATTAGGACTGCAATAATCAAAATGTGGGAAAACCAAAGCATTAGAAAGTAAATTAAGAGTGCATGCAGGCAGATAGAATTTAACTCTGCGAATAACACCAATTCGCTTAGATACAGTAGAAGAGATATAATCAACATGATCACACCATGATAGCAAGGAATCTGTTGATGCTATGGACATTGATAATAGTGATAGTAATTATAATGATAAAATGCGGAAATACTGTTTTTCCTGGTTTTCCCAAAATTTATTCTGGAGCCAAAGAGTTAAGGTATTATTATGGTTATCACATTATTTATTTTGATGTTTTATCATTTGCTTCATCTATTACATAATTTTGTCCCCTCTTCTTGTATTGTCCCATGAGTACCATTTCTGGCAGATTTGTGCGCTATATAAATCACCTACATCTCCTAGTACGTTCCCATTCAAGCCTGACTTAATGCCTTTTCATTTTCTACGCTCGGTGTAGCAATATACCTACGATACCCACTGGAAAATTTGGCAACCCCTGAGTGCGCACACGTCAGGGGCCAATGATCTAGCAACACCGACTTCTCATTTTGCTACGCTCATAGCAAGTTGTGTGCTCTTAATGTGCCTTGAGAAGTTTGCAATTTTCAGCGATTTATAGCTTTTACTCGCCTATCTACCAAAACTATGTGTTCTACGCATTTTTCTGACAATTTTGGTTCGGTTTGCTGCTTCAGTCCATCCCAATTTGTTGCAAAACTGCGTCCGTTTAGGTGAGTCAGTGTGTGTACTTTCCGCAAAAAGATGGCGGCTAGTTCACACGTGTGTTACAAGTGTCTGCCTCGGGTAGACCCCTTCGAGTAATTCCCACATTCATCTAGCGCTTGAGTGGGCTACATGGTTCCTGAGTATTTTATCTCGCTTTTTCATCGGCTACTTTGCTGTTTTTCGCGGTCAACTTTCACCCGCTATTCTACCGGTAGGTACCGGTACGGACACCATTAAAGGTATAGTCGGCCATCTGGGCCGAAAGTTCATAACTCGGTTCTGCATCGGAAAACATGGTTCGCCATCTGCTTCGTGTGCACCAGGGCGGTGTTTGAGCCCCCACCGCTGCCTCCGTGGACTTACAGGTCTGCGGGTCAGTTTATTGGTCTTCCCGTCACCGGGGGCCCCACTACCGTTATTACGGCCGGGCCTTACCGTTCACAGGAATACTTAGACTGGTGACTCTTTTTTCAGCGGCCCATTTTGGAAATTTTACGGTGGGAATTTACTCGAGTAGAACTCATTTGGTTCCGGAATAAACAGCGCGGTGCGATACGGCAAGTTTCGTTCCATATTTCAACATGACCCGAAACCGGAAGTACGTGCTTTTCTATGGGAGTTAGGACTCAACCGCGTTTTTCTTCGGTTTTTCCCGTTTGCGGGGCCTCCACTACCGTTGTCACGGCCGAGCCTTACCGTTATGGGGCATTTTAGGCCGGGACACCAGTGTTCGATTTAGAGGGGTTTTACATGCACAGATGCATGTAACATTTGCTCTGTGCATGTAAAATTCAGCCTGTGCGTGCAGATTTTAGTGTTGTACA
>JAMKCH010006566.1:0-31674 GCA_023653785.1 Ophioderma brevispina | reverse complement strand
TGCAGAAAGCCAGTAATTCCATGGTTACACCACTGCTTTTCCATCACATGATTGTGAACCAGTCTGCTTTAGTTTTAAAGGAATATTTAGGCACAGATTGTGTGTCACTTCTGTCAAAAAGCCACTGCTTTTGATATGCTTTCTCATACACCCCTATATTTCATATTATTACACCTCATGAATATTCATGAACATAATCATGCTATTTCATTGGCTGATTCCTATTACGCATGCTATTTCCCCATGGAAATAGATTGAACTGTTTCCCTACAACCTCGTCCCCAGAGTCACAGTGAAGTGTAATAAAACAAATACTACATGGTTTATATCGGGAAATAGGGCACACTATTTTCCCTTGGTACTGGCTACGGGCCTATCACCCCGAACCCGAAGGTTGAGGGGTGATAGGCCGGTAGCCAGTACCTCGGGGAAAATAGTGTGCCCTATTTCCCTCTAACCATGTAGTATTTGATCATTCAGAGGCTCACAATTTTCTCTGCTTTCAACCAGTGATCCAGGAGATCTGAATGGAAATGTGATGTGTGAATCAGGCAGTGGTAGCCAAGAAGTCCTAAATTTAGATGTCATTGGTTTGAAATCTTGACCCCCCCCCAAAAAAAATCTGATTTTTTAAATGTATTGAAGCAATATTTCATATTCCAAACCATCAGAATTAAGGAATCAACTCCAATTTAAAGTTCGCTAATAGCCTTGTCCCCAGAACCCCAAGTTTTACCGGCAGGGCTATTCCTATATGGGGTGTGGGGGTGTGTGACACTCCCCCCCCCCATTTAGAAAATTCTGTCAGCAACATGTTGACTTGTCAGCAAAATCGGTATTAATGTAAATTAGATGTTGGGTGAATATTTTGTTGATGATTTTGTTGGATGAAAATGCTAATATGCAGTATAACTATATGCAATATAACTGAACAATTTTGGAATGATATCCCTTCACCTGCTCCTCAGATTTTTGATCCGGTAGTAAGGAAATATTGTTGCTGGCAAAACTGTCCATTTGCCGACACAATTTCAAATATTTTCTGGCTCCCTGTGCTCAACGGGTATACCCATATTTACCTGGCAAGTGCAGCAAGCCGGAAAATTTTTGAAATTGTGTTGACAAATGGGCAGTTTTGTCAGCAACACTCCCCATATGTCTGGGAACGCCCGTTTACCGGAAGTGGTCAAAAGTTTTGTATCTGAAGAAAGAATATCCGATATTCACAGGAATTTAAACAAGAAAAATAGTTTTCTCTCTCCTTGTTTGCACGTAAAGACATCTCACGATAGTGTCATATTTTATTCATTAACCTTCTAAATATTTAATTCATCTTTTTGTGTTTTTATCCACAGTTTATTGATGTTAGGATTATATCAACCTCCTCCAAATGGTAAAAGTACGGGATCCAACTGTGGTAGTAGTCTCACGTGGCGCTGGTGTTCTTCAAATCGCAAAATTATACAGGTACATATCCTAGTGGACATGAATTGCCAATGAGACCATCGTGACAGAAGAAAAACAATGCATGTCTATCAAATTCAGAAACCTTTGAATTGGAAGATCTGTTGGATGCTAGTAAGTAAGGGGACAGTCTTTGTGTTGGCTTTTATTTACCAAACATGTCAACAAAGATTAAAGTAAATGCAGTATTAACTTTTCACTGAATTTTCTGAGTTTAGTTGGAGATGGTTAATGCTGCAAGCATGTAGATCTATCTCACCACGATATTCATAATTTATGAATTTAAACACTGGTTTTTCACCTTCAAAGCACTTTTATCTGCATGGTCACTGGGTGTATGTGCTACCAAAAAGGCCAATCTAAAGGGTAAACCTGACTAGGCCTTTGCGGACATTCTATGAAATAGAGAGCGCAGAAGCTGAGAACCACAAAAATTTTCTAGTTAACCTATGGTTTCTAGGGTATCGTAGACATTGCAATTTGGGGAATGGGGGTGGAGTTAAAATTGGAAAGGCTGAAAAAATTTGTTCTATATTAAAATAGCCCGATACTATTGAGTTTGTGATTTATTTTTGGGTAAAAGTGGGGATATTCTTCCTATCAGAAGGTCTTCTCCTCCTCCCCCCCCCCGAAAAGGCATTCTCATGGTTGTTCCCAGCAGGCGTGCCATTGTTAACTTTGTTTAACAAGAAACGAAAAGCAAGTGCATTAACATTTAACACTGGATGCTTCAATTTTTATAAATAAATGCTAGGAAAAACAGTTGATGACTACGTAATTGTTTTGACAACATCTCAATACAGAAAAACTCATTTAATCATTGTTAGGATTGTCACATTCTGCCTCACCCATGAAACAATATGTTGTTCCATTATTATCACCCGGGCAGGACTCACATTGGGAGGTAGTTTTTTCGTTATGGGGCTATGTGCCCACCCATAAGACCTCATTTCGTCGCTGTTTTCAGTTACAGTGACCCCATTTTAGGACCATCTCATTTCCAGAGACCCTACTTTCAGGTCTAAAGCCATATCTCTACCCAATTTCTTTGAAACACCTCTGAAAGTAGCTCAAACAATTGAGGGAATACGAAGCTTATTTTCTGAAATTTCAGAAAAAAACTAGCTCTGGGACCCCATTTTTTTGGGCCGCAAAATAAGTCTGGAGCATTTCAATTTTTGAAATTCGGGCGGCACATGCCTAACCAAAATAAAGTGCATTACCCCCCCCCCCCGATTACATCATAGAGAAAAGGCTCCAGATTTATGGGTAGGCGACTCGGGCCATTTAGTAACCCACCTCACTAATGACCCTGATGAAATTTAGCAGTCTTTAAAGAAGAAAAAAGGGCACTATCATATGGGCCAGCGGGCCAGCCCCTGATTATCATGGGTGGTAAGCCTTAAAGTGAGATGAGTATGCCTATAATGTACAAGTAGTTTCCAAAGGTGTGTCTGTTCAGTTTGGGGTTTCTGATGCAATGTAGATAATGCCCCTTTTAAAACCACTTTCCACAGACATTTATGGTGGCTTAAAGCCAGAAAAATCAGCAGAGAATGTGTTGGAAACATAGGATTATCGTGCCAAGATAACCAACTAATATACACTGCTCATCATTTATGTATTTTTGTTATTTCATAGGTTCAGATATAACAATGTTGTAAGAATTCATAATATGCCTGTAATGGCTTTGTAAATGTCCAACGAGCCATTTTCAAGAAGTCAGTTTGAAAATGTTGTGGCCATGATTCAACCAATAGTTAACCATGACTTAAACAGTGGCATCGCCCACAGGATTTCATTTTCCTGCCCCCCCCCCCAACTGTTGAAAATATGGGGGTCTTACCCCAATATGGGTATTTACCCAATTTTGTTTTAATTGCTGTCACTTCAAATTCTGAAGAGTGGGGAGGGAGCTTGAGACTTAAGGGTCATAATTATTTTTTTTTTCTGATATAAAATAATGCTGTCCAATACTAAGCACTGTGTGAAATAACTAAGCTCAAATTCGATGCCTTCATATAGAAAATCACAACTTTGTAGATCAAAAGTTCTGGATTGGAATTTTTGTGATACATAATATCCTATGGTACTCTTACTATACAAAAAGGTTACACATCAAAAAAGAAAAATCAAATTCATCTCTCAGTTTTGATTGACTTTTTAGGTGACTATCTTTTGTGTAGTTGATTATTTTTAACTAGCGGGAGGCCCGCGCGAAGCGCGGGCTCCGCGAGCGGAGTAGTAAACGGGAGACGATCACTGAAACGGAGCGGTAATCACTGAAAGCGATCACTGAAGAAGTGACACACAGTGGCTACACTGCTGCAACCATACCACGCTATGATGAACGGCAATTGGCATATGGTCGCCATGTTCGAGCTATAGACCCCCCACAGTCACAAAATATACTGTATTCGTAACCTTTTTAATAGCCCAAGTTCTCGAAGTCCCATATATCCTGTAACTCATATCGGCCTAGTACAGATTTCTAATAATAAAACGTCAATATTTCACATCCTGTATAATTTTCCGTAGATTTTAAAATTTTTTTTCTTCTCAAAACCTACCCCCCGGGGTCTAGAACCCGTAGCTTCCGTCATCCACAATCAAAAAGCGGTTATTGCCATTTCTCTCCCCCTAGATTTTTACCACAATTCTTATACATCGTGTCTTGGCCAGCTTTCCGTATTCTGTATTAGGACTATATTCCTTACCTCATAACTCCCCAAAACTCCCGTATATAGTTCCCTTCATATATACACATTATTTCAATTATATGTTTAAAAGTTTAAAAAATTAACTTTTTCATAATTAAGTTCTGTGCACTTTGTCATTATCCTGTAGCTCATGTAGTTCCCATTGGTAGATAAAACGTCAATATTGCATCCGTAAATTTCGATTTCGTGAACTTTGTTCTTTTCAAAAGTACCCCTGTGTGCCAACGCGTAGTCTCCCGTCACATCCCTCTTTTCCATCGAAGATGGTATAAAATCGGAGTCGATAAAGGCCACTACATTTGCAAGGTTACCATAGCATATGTGTAGCAAGCAAATGATGGGCAGAATATATCACAGTCATGCACAGAGTTGGGGCGGTTTTTGTTCATTGTAGCAGTGCGCAGTCCTATGGTTCCAATTATTTTAAGAATTAAGGACTGGACATGGTATATGCCTACTAAGGAAATTCATTACATTCCTAAGCAGCTAGAAAACATAAACTTTGATTGGATGACAGCCCACCAATCACAGTGGTAACTTCTCGTTCATGACATGTAAGGATGAACGACCCATGTTTGAGAGTACCACTTCTGTGTACAATGCCAGATAACACAAACTGGAGTTACCAATATGCTCATCAACCAACTGGTGCACAGTCAGTGGGTTGTACTGGTATGCATGGACATGAAAAACTTGATTTGGGTATTTAGGTATACTATATTACACAAACACTCAGGGGTGTGTTTTCTAAATGACACTGTGAATGAAAGATATTGAACTGTGTCATGGAGTTTGATACTTGTTGCTTCATAAGTGACAAGCATTGTTTTAAAACCTGTTTCCTGTAAGTTAGAGTTTGTAATCTCGTGTGCAATGGACTGTGGTTAAAAATATTTAGAATCTATTTGATTGAAAAACTACCCACCAGTGTTCAACCTTGCTGAACAACATAAAGGGGCGGGGGCACTCACCTATGAAAATGGATATGGCTGTATAAAGGTTGGCATTTCCAAACCCGTGGTATTTCAAAATGAGTATGGTTGATGCCTGAAATAATATATATAACTGTGGTATATCATTACTTCTCTAATATGAGAGTTTCCTATGATCTCAAGTATTTACACTAACATATAAGTACTAACATTCCTCCCGAACGATGGGTTTTTAAAAGACTTTCTTGTTCTTATAAACTCCTCAAACTTCCATATAAAGTTCTCGAAAAGCGGATCCTTAAATCCATGTGTGAATCAAAAACAAACGTATCAGGTCCTGTCATTCCCGTAGTTGGTATTTTTCTACCTCGTTAAATTTTGCACCCGCAACCATATTCTGCAAAAGGTTTTCTTTTTCCCTTTTTCTAATAAACCCTGTTTACCACTACCGTATTATATTTTTTCCATAGGCCCACAATTGCAGCTATACCGTACGTATTCTATTTTCTCTACCTATATAAAGTGTCAGGATTGCAATTTATATCCATTTTGAGTTTTTGGTAAGCTGAGCGATCACCTGAAAAGGAGATTTGGTGTTCACTGACACATAAGCGATCACTAAGAGGGTGACAGTCACATCATATCCCGAATTCGTAACCTTTTTAATAGCTAAAGTTCTGTAAGTTCCCATCATATCCTGTAACTTATATAGGCCTAGTTGCAGATTATAAATTATAAAACGGCAAATATTCACATCCGATAATTTCCGTAAGATTTAATATTTTCTTCCAAAAATACCCCCTGCCGGTGTCTATAACCAGTAGCTTCCGTCATACCACAACACAAGCGTGTTATTGACCATGTTTCTCTCCCCCAAGATTTTTACTGCAATTCTATATTTGTCGTCTTGGCCAGCTTTCCGTATTCTGTATAGGTCTATACCTTTCTCAGAACCCCCAAACTCCCGTATATAGTTCCCTTCATATGTGTGTTGAATACTCCATCGAGTCAAATTATCTCATCTGTAAAATTTTTTATAAAATTGAAGTTCTCGTACGTTTCGTCATATCCTGTAGTCATTGTAGTTTCCATTTGTAGATAATAAAAAGTCAATATTTCATCACGTATAACTTTCGATTCCGTTAACTTTTTCTCTCAAAAGTACTCCCCAGGTGCTAACGCGTAGTCTCCCGTCACATCCCATTTTTTTCCTTTTACCCTTTCTTCCCTTTTCTATAAACCACTGTATTCAGCGATAATGTTTATATTTCTTCTATAGGCCCAAATGGCAGTATACCGTCCGTATTCATATTCTCTACCTATATAAAGTGTCATACAAAACACAAAAAAAAAAAATTCACTTTTTTGGGAATGCCCCAATTGCAGATTTTGGCACAGTACACAGGTAGTTAGGCTGAAAAACTATACCTATTGAATGGTTTCCCAAAAAACAACATAAAAAAAATAAAAAAAATTTTATTCAATTAGAATTAATAATGAGTATCATATCCCGATAATAATTTAAGAGTTAAACACGTCCATTCCATATGAAATAGCAGGAAATAGCGGCATTAAGTCGTCAACGTCATCCATACGTTTTTCAATTGCGTCCAAGAAGTCAAAATTAGATCATTTTTGTGGATTGTGCGATTTCATAATGGAAAGACAAAGGGCTGCCATTGAATAAGTATTGGGGATCCCACGGGTGATCTCCAAATTAAATTACAAAAAAACAAAAAAACTTTTTATGACGCATGCACACTTTTAAGCATTACCATTTCAGAGGTATAGTGTATAGCCAATTATCAACACAAATGTGCGTAATTCTTCACAAATTTGAAAATGGGGAGGTGCTCTTCAAAAATGTGCTGTTATTGCCTTGAAATGTTTAAAGTACAGTAGAACCCAATGTTGAATCCTTAAAACAAAAAAGATATCTCACTCACTTTTAAGGCATGTAACTTGCTAGCATGGCTGTTTGAGCCTATTATGTCTATCTATACACTTTGTAATGTCGTATGCTCTTCAAGTGGGGCATTTCGGTATGCATGCGGTATTACTTTGGTAGTAGTCTGTATGAAATGCTTGTATGTTAAAATGGTCGAAACCAAGTACCCTACTGTACTCGGACCTTTTTATCTCATTAATCAATTAACAAATTTAACTTATATTCGGTTGCGAAACCACTGGACCAAGACTTCATATAGGGGGTACACAAATTGAACTCTAATGACCCCATGTGATTTGACCCAGTTGGAAGAACTGAAAAACGCGTGACAGCAGGAGGATGCCATTAGGAACAGGGACCAAAACAGCAGGGCTTGAGGGCGAATGACCCACCTCCTGCTCAGAACCCTTGTCCCCCCCAAATGAACTGATCATTTGTACAGTGTATATGGAGAAGGAACCTAAATTCGCCCCCTCAGAAAATGCCTCGGCACCCTGTCTGCCCTCTCATTGCAAAGGTCTTGTTAAGGACACTGACGCAATACTGTCTTTGTTGGTTAAAACTATTCCTTCCTATTCAAACCACCCAAAAAAAATGGAAAAAAAAAAATTAAGAAGAAAATGACCTCCTACACCCATTTTTATCCCCCAAACCTGGGTGAGATTCTTGTGATCTGTTAGTGTTAAACTTAATGTATGATTTATTCATGTTGGCAGTTATGACTACACGAAACTATTGATGGAGAAAACACCCGCAACCGTCACTAGGGCAGCTTTTGTGGCAGCAACAAACCAAGAACAATTACGTATCGCAGCAACAACCTACTTGTGTCCTTTTGGTCAGAGCCTCCATAGAACGTCTTGGCTTTAGTGCAAATTACAGTAACTGTAAGTTAAATTGTATGCTGCATTCAGGAATTCATTTGCATATCACTATAAGGTTAACATTGGCCCAGCGTAATATGATGGAGACCCCTGACTGAATCCAGGCAGGGTGGTATGATTCCAACCAGGGGCGCACCAGGGTTTAAAATAATAGGAGGGGCAAAAATCATAGGAGGGGCAAAACTACGATTACCTCATATAGGTAAAAAACCTAAATATGACCACAAATTATTGCTTAACCCCCTTTTTTTCCTGAATTTTTCTAAACATTGGGGGCCTTGCCTGACACCACCCTGGCGCGCCCCTGATTCCAAACCAGCTTAAAGAAATATGCAGTGTGTGTTTGTGTTTTGTTTGTTTGTTTGTTTTTAAGATTATCTTGAATTAACAGGAATTTTGCTCACAAAGTATCAATTTCAATATTTAATAAAAAAGTTAAATAAAGACATCAGAATAATTTATGGCAACCAAAATTCGCACTGCTAACCTCAGTGTCATAGATTCTGAAATTTTTGCTTGACAGATTTTGCAATCAAAAAAGCTTTATTTTTTCATTGTTGACACATATATTAGGTTCGTTAGTTCTAGGTCTATGTGCAACAATCATTTTGAAGAAAGGAAGCTCAGAGCAATGGTTGCTGCCAACTACTAATTATAGTTTACTGTACAATTATTTCTGGCTAATAAAATTCAGGCTTTTGTTATTCAGATGGAAAGCCAATCTGTAGATGAATTGTGAGAGTTGGAGGGTGCCTTTCTTTTAAAGAATAAGCGGTCGTATGCAGCGAGTTAGGGTGCAGGACATCGAAAAAGTTAACTTTTTTGTAAATGTTGGACCCTAACCCCCCTAAAATGGCCTTTTTGAGTCTTTGATAATCTCATCATCAAAAAGTGGACTTTCGTGCGGACGTTTCTTAAAGTGAGCCCTTTTTCACGAAAAGAATAAGAAAAACGTGGACCTTTTGCACCTTTTGTGGGGAATTTGGGGAGGTGCGACAGCCACCAACACCTTGTGTACGGGCCTGGACATAAGAATAATAATTCAGGTAGGATTTGTTTAGAAAAAAAAACTAGGGTAAAATGTCTTTTATCCCCCCAAAAAAATCAGTTCTCATTATTTTGGAAATGAGGAGTATATTTTGCACATCCCATCACAGGAGCAACATGATAATTATAATGGATCTGACACAGCAAAAAGGGGAATTTATATCCAGTTGCTCCTAATAATAGCGAATGCAAATGGAAAGGACGGAGGAGTCATGAATAAGAACTCTAGACTACACATGTAAGGACCTCGTATCCACCTATACTTACTTGGAAACCCCATCTTTGGGCTATATAATTGACAATATAAACTTTCTTATAAACAGAAATGATTTTAACATGTGGAGAAATGTGGTTTTATGAATAACCAACATAATTTATATGCTGTTTATAATCAGTGCATTGACCCCTAGAACATGAGTATAACCCAGTGTTCCATAATAATAGGATGTTCATGGTTGGGAGGTAGCCAAAGGTATGTAGCTCATGATTCTACTACAAAACAAAACAACCTTCAAAAAAGGTGCAGGTGAACCGGGATTTCTGACCAATATTAGATGAGCGATTTGTAATGCATGGAAGTATAATGTGAAGAAAAGGAGTGTTCTGTAAAAATATTCTAGAAACACTTCTGACTAGACTTTGGTAACACAGTTATGCTAACAGAATAAAGCACATCAAGCTCGACCTAGGAGTAATAGAGACTAATGAGCTTACATGGAGCACTTACCAAAAAGAACAGGAGGTAAAATGGGAGTAGGAACAGTCAAGGAAGTGAAATGGGTGAAATAATAGCTTGTGACGACTTGTCGTGCCAGGGGAGTAGTTGGCGTACCTCCAGATTATTTTGTAGCAATGCTTAGTATTTGTAAATTATGTGAAGAAAGGTTGCCAGTTTAAAGTGCTGGTGAAACTGTGACATGCACAGCTTGTGCGTGTCATGTATAACCCATGTGAAGTCAATGATACAAAATGAAATCAATAGGTTATTGACTATGGTATCCTGATTGGTAATTAAATGATGACGAACAAAACATGGAAGGCAGGAACAAAATTTAGGTTGCCAAAAGGACCCATATAGGACCATACTCACCATTCTGCCTAGGTTATCAAAAGCACAATTACTATAAACTTTGAGTATAACTGGCAAGCATAAAGCAACCGGCAAAATGCCCCCCTCCTTTAAAGGTGCACCGAGAGGTTTTCAAGTCATATATATTCTGTGCTATTAGTGATTTCATATAGATAGGACACTCACCTACCTTTTATTGGCTGGGAATAACTTAAATCAAAACAAAAATGTTTTTTATTTTTTGATTTGCTTAGATTTCAGTAGAAAAACATAGGATGAACTTTTGTATTTGCTCTTATAGGAAATTAGAATTTCACATGTTGTACCAAAGAAACAGTTCTCAGCTTAATCCGTCAGATGGGGATATTTTTGATAGAAAGCTTTAGACCATGCAGTGCAAAAATCAGAATTTTCATATTTTTTTAGGGACACCTGTTACTTGAAATCTCTCGTTGGCACCTTTAAGCAATGTATTTAGCATTGAAAAATGGCTTGGTAGGTATAAAATCAATGATGCCAGAACACCCTTAATTGTCAACATGCTTCCATATAACAATATGCAAAATTATATTCATTGTAGCTAACTAAACACCATTTACACTTACCCACAACAAACTGGTATCGTTTGCAATCGCTAATCCCTTCAAAACAATTTAAAAAATTAATTTTCCTTCTTTCAAATGTTAAAAGTGATCACTAAGTTTCAAGTAACCAGCCTGCAAGATGCAGTTTAGCTATAACATGGTATGAAACTATATTGAAGTTCATTACAGTGGTTTCTAAAAAATATGTGTACAGAGTGTTAAAAAAAAAATGACAGACCATTGTGTAATCTAAAATTTGTTGGGAATTTAAATTGTTGGTAGTTTAGAAGGTAGTTTGGTTTAAAACTTCTGGGCATTTTTATGTATTCAGATTTTTTTTCAAAAGCTTTAAAAATTCTAATTTATTTGACCTATTTGTATACTAATAATATTGACATTTACTACCCATTTTCCACAGATACAAAGCACTGTATATTTATTATGCTGTCTTCAGGAAATCGTCACAAGCTTTTGTTTTCACCTAGGCTGGCAGCTGGCAAAGCAGCACACCATGCCATCAGCACAGATTGTAATATCCCCCCATAACAGCTCCCCAGAGTTTTGCTCTGGGTAAACAAGGCGAATTGAGATTAGTATCTTGCCCAGGGACACAAACACGTTGACCACCGTGCAGCTCGAATTCACGATTTTAACGGTCTAATGATCATGAGTCCTGTGCTTTTCCACCTAAACCACACATGCTCATGGAACGGCATGAACAATTTATTCAGATGAGTAAAAACAAGCCTAGTTTTAAGATTGAGATGGTTCCCAAAGGAGTAGTCATTTGGGGAAACTATTTCAAAAGCCACGGACTTGTGTGTTATCCCTATACAAAATGTAACCAGGGTGGCAATAAGCAAAAAATAAAAACAATCCACAAAGTTGTTAAGAATGGTTGTAGGTACGTTTTGCTGTGGAGGAGGTCCCTTGAAAGCTGAATGAGTCATACAATTTGTTTCATAATTTGTAGTTGTTTCCTGTCTTAATACATAAAACTTGTTTTGCCAAATCATCACATTCATACCAGTCTTACAATGCTGTGTTATACAAGGTTTTCAAAAAAAAAAAGTACGCAATCTTTGATTCTATGCTTGGATTGAAATACAAGCTTCCTCAGACACTTGCAAATCTTAACAATACTAAAATACTTCTACAAAAAATGACCAGTTAATTGTGCCAAGACATTTGTGCAAATAATCAAGAATTCAACCATTTTTGTGGAATTTGAGGGTGAATTCAATAAATCTAAACTTGTTGTAAAATCAAACTGATTCATGGTAATTAATAATCTCAATTGACTCTCTAACAAATGACAAAACTAAATACGAAATTCAGTTGGGTACACTTTACAATGCGTGTATACATGTATGAGCTGTTATTTTGCATGCAGCTGGTTGCAAATTTCAAGTATTTAAATACATTTTCTGTGTTGGTTTGATGGTATCCATGTCTTTTCACATAAAGCTAGGCAACACAGCTTTTTTTGTTAATGAATTTGGATTATTTTTGCCATCTACATCCAGTGCAAATTTAATAAAATGTTCATTAAGCGAGCAAACATGATTTTTCTTTAAAATTAGTTTACACAGATTCTTGAAGAAAAATGGTCTTCCCTATAGGACTTTACAGATTTTGGTTTCAGGTTTTTTTGAAGGAACAATAAAGAGGCGAACACCTTCCACCCCTCCTCCACTATGGCAATGTCGATTGGATAATCCTCATCCTTTCATATCTACTTCTCTTAGTTCCCTTGCAGTGAGGTGCCAGGGGTGGCATGGGGCCCCCGTCCAATTTCTTCTTGCCTGCCCCCCCCAGTTCCCCCTTGCCAGAAGAAAAACTTACAGATATGTAGGCAAAATGGCAGCCTTTGGTGCCAAAAACCAGTGATTTGGGGCCCAAAAATTGGTCTGGTTAAAAATCTCAACATTTTTGATATTTTGTCCCCCAGAATTTGTACTTCCCCCCCACCAAATTTCACTTTGCCATCCCCCCAGAAAATTAAAGTCTGGCACTGCCCCACTGTCCTTGCATGATCTCATACGTGTTTTTCTATTTATAAAAGTTTCTTCCAAGATAGGTAGCCTTCTTTGCAACACTTTTTTTAAAACAGAATATATACAAGTAGGAAGGGAAGCAGTCATGTTTCCTTGCAAGTATCTTAATACTTGCAGTAGATGCACATGAACACGATGTTTAATGACCTACTCATGAAGATTGTTAATGTGTTTCACAAATTTCTCAAGTGACACGCAGATGCGAAACTTTACTGGGTGTAAATTCATCAGATCTGCGAATGGCCCATATTTCAAAAGGAAGCACACAAAACTCTGATTAACAGAAAGATTATCAGATTCATGCCCATGAAGCAGAACAGATAGAAGCACTGCATTAAATTAACTAGCGTACACTTTGACAGTAATATGCGAGTCTCCCCCCCCCCCGGTTAGGTACATACGACAGCACCATGCTTTTCAGGATATGTAATTAAAGCAACAATCAGTCATTTTTTTCCCCAAAATGTTAAAATTCCCATTATGTCTCTCAATTGAAGTGTGAAACTGAAATAGGATCCTAAAGTCCTAAATCAATGTATGAAAAATATTGACAATATTATTCTTAACTTTCACACACATTTTTATCCCCCTGGCTTGCTTGAAAACAGAGGGGGAAATTAGGATAGCGTGCATGTCCGTATATGTGATGTTGCTCTGTGTATGTATGTGTAGGTATGTGTATGTGTTCCAGTTTGGTTAGGTTGCCATTTTTCAGTCTCCTTTGAAAAGGTTCAAGTACAAGTTTACACCAGACTTAGGGTAAGGTGCAATAGGCGGGTTCCTTCAGTGTGGATGATGTCAAGGTCCTGTGGACTAGGTTCAAGGGTCATCTGAGGTCTGATTCCAGACTGCCATCTTGCCAGGGGATGATGATGCAAGTGACTTGCAGTAATTTGGATAGAAGTAGGGCTACATCTTTGATGGTCAATATTTATTTTGGGGTTTTGTCAAAACAACAACAAATGACACAAGCAAAACAAAAGCAGAGAAGCAAAGGCAATAAAAACAAACACATTTTTATCCCCCTGGCTTGAAAAGCAGAGGGGGAATTAGTGATAGCGTGCATGTCCGTATATGTGTATGTATGTATGTGTATGTATGTGTATGTGTTCCAGTTTGGTTAGGTTTGCGTTTTTCATGTCTCCTTTGAAAAAGTTCAAGTACAATTTACACCAGACTTAGGGTTAAGGTGCATTAGGGGTTCCTTCATGTGTGGATGATGTCAAAGGTCATGGACCATCTGAGGTCATGTTCCAGACTGCAATCTTGCCAGGGGATGATGCAAGTTGACTTGCAGTAATTTGGATAGAAGTAGGGCTACATGTTTGATGGTCAATATTTATTTTGGGGTTTTGTCAAAACAACAACAAATGACGCAAGCAAAACAAAAGCAGAGAAGCAAAGGCAATAAAAACAAACACATGTAATGTGGTAATCATTGAACATACTGCACTGAGAACAACACAAAGGTTATGTCTAGTTCAACAGAGAACCCTCCTACCTTAAATGTCAAGTCTTAAAAACAACCTAGCTGGGATCAATGGCTGGGACCTGTCTGACATTCTGTTACATTTACATTTCTGGCTCTACAGTGTGTCTCAAATAAATTGTGTTCCGATTTTTATGACTTGCACCAGGAGCAGCTCTGGTAGACTTGAGCAAGTCGTTGGGGCGCTTGTGTTCGTAATATACATAATTCGGCAATGCATTCTTGCATTAATTTAAAAACAAACCACAGAATCAGAATATTTGCTGCAGGTTGTAGCCAAACACCCTTAAGTCACAGATACTTTTACTGATGAACAAGTATCTGTTATCTTGTACACAAAGTTGGCCATGGCCCCAAAATGAGGACATATCAGTACTGTCTTCCACCACATGACCAGCTGCCACAGTCACAGATCATGCTTCATGGGCTAAATAATTAGGCTATGCTGTTCGCCACTAGTAGGGCAACTAGAAAGAAAAATGAAGGCACACCTTTCATGGAACCAAGCTATTAGTAAATAAGAAGTGTGAAACCAGCTAACTTAAAGACGTACACTATCAGTGATTCATCCGGACGAGACAAAATATTTTAAATTTGCAGAAATAGCTTAAAAGTGAAGGATATATCTGTATAATCCTCATAAGTTACTTTTTACAACTAAAAGAATCGACAGAAAAGGGAGAAAACGGCAGTGTTCAAAGATACAACTCTCCATTCAATTACATGTTGTAGGAAGTGTCCGTTCGGACACTAATGGCTAAAATATCCGATTTTGTACTTATTAGCTTGCTTTTGGCCTTATCATTTGCAGGGTATGTTAGGGTACCTGTACTTGTTACAGACATGCAAAAATCTGATTTTTGATGATTTTTTCAATTTTCTGATTTAGCAAATCACTGATAGCGCCTTTAATGAATTGGTGACTGGAGGAGATCCAATTAATTTATTACTGAAGTACCGCAGTGGCTATTAGAATAATTAGTGGACCAATTTGATTGGGCTATTAAATGTTTTTGCCTACAGTGACAACTGATAATGTACTAGTGTATAACCTCACCCATTGAAACTAAGGTTCTGTTAATTTTCCTGTAGTCTCAGCATATTATGTCTATGTTTCTCAGCAAGGTGTAAAAAGGCAAAGTGCTACATTAATTTTGACTCCAGTGCCACCAGGCCTTGGATCAAGGCTAGCTCTGGGGGCAGCTACTACAACCTGGCTTGCCAAAAATGTATAGAAGGAGGGAGGATATTGTTGGAATTTTTTCAATAAGTACAGCACCAATCATGCTTTTGTACTGCATCTTCTAACATTTTCCAACTTCTAAGGGGACACACCCCAGACAGCCCGGCCCCTCACCTCGTCTCACCTTACTATATCAAATTACAACAATATGTTCAATATGTACCCTCTTCGAAGTTCTACACATAAGAATTGTTTTATTTTTGGCCTTACGATTAAGATTTTGTCAGTGTTAGGCCAAGGGAATTTGATTCTTAGTTTCCTGTTGGAGCGCGCATCAGATTTGCCGCTGTGGCAAATATTTCATTATTTTGTGAAAAAATTGTTTTTCTTGAAAACTTGATAATAAAAACAAATTTTCAGTTGCTCAAAATATTCAATCATCCCTTCCTGTTCATTTTAAACAGTTACTTGGGAGGGGTGTCACAGTATACTATAAATAATGATTTTTTTCCAGATTTCTGTCCCGCTTGTCATAATACTGGGTGCAAAAATGCTTGAACTGATTTTTAAACTTTTGAAGAAATAAACCTGCAAATACCCGTTTTATTAATTAGGCACTTGGAAACTTTGTTTTATGAAATAAATTCAAGCGTACTAGTGTATTCAAGGTGCCTTTAGATGTAATAATGAAATGACAGTAAATAATGAAATGACAGTAAATAATGAATAATGAAATCGGACCTTGTCACCTTTTAAAAATCTCCAACAGGAAACTAAGAATCAAATTCCATTGGCCTTAGGCCATATCAATAAAAAGAATTTGGTTCCTGTTGTCCAGAATTTTTAAGGGGGTACATGGAACTCTTTCTCAAATTTCCACACTGCTGCCCCTGACTTGCCACCCTCTTTGGAATCAATTAACCAAAAATTATCTGTTGTCAACATAAAGCCTTAGCAATTGTTTTCTTATTTTGCTAATGAGAGAAAATTCCATCAATACATTGTGGAAATATTGTCAATATGCCAGTTATGTAATACCATGCTATTTCACCTTCTGTCATGAGATTTACAAAGTTATTGAGGGAGGAGTTTCTCAGGGTTTTGTTGGGTACCCACGGGTCATTCCAGCCTCCAGGGGTTATAAAAGTTACCCTAATGAGACCAGTTGCTGGTAAAATTATATGGGTATACACCTAACAGGACCAATTTTTCCATAAAATTTATTCCCTAGAGGGACATGTTTTCAATATTATGAACAAAAAATATACTCTAAAGGAACCAATGTATATGAAAGAAGCACATTTGCTAAAATGAAATGACACCCTTAGGGTCATTTTACCAATGTTTTGATTCTGCTTAACTAGTGATAGGCTGAACTAGTCACACTGTTAACTGAATTTGATACTTGTAGCAGGACTTAAAGGCTGACTCAGAGATTTCCCGATGAGGGCGCACTCAATTTTCAAACGACTCATGTTTTTTGCATATATATAATGCTTGTCCATATACTAATCGCTGTGTGAAATAACTAAGCTCATATCGAAGTCGTTCAAATAGAAAATCTCAAACTTTGTCATAAAATCCAAAAAATTCCGGATCCGGAATTTCGTTATACACGGTATCCTATGGCACTGTTATACTGTGCATAAATGTTTACTGCACGAAAACAAAAAATCCGATTCATCTCTAACTTTGGAATTAAGCATTTTAGATGATTATCTTTAGTTCTAGATGACTTTTTAATTACTACACACAAAAAAATATATTTCAAAATCTCTGAGTCAGCCTTTAAAGAGATTTTTATGAATTTGACACCCTTAGTGGGAGTCCTGCCACTGTTGTTAGTCCAATACATGGATTTTGAGTTTCCCGGCCAGAAGTCAATCTGTACCTAACTTTTTCAGTAATGTGCACGATTGTGTTGTAATATTTGCACCACAAAATGTGCGCATAGTTTAAAGGAGGTGCACAAAAACCGTGAGCATGCATGGAATGATGCATATCTATTCGTACATCGTCGGTACATTGTGGGACAGGAATTTAGGTACAATTTGATATCTGGTACAGAACCCCAAATCCGTGTTTTGACATGGGCATGAGTGCTTAACCAAAATCCAAAAAATAAATGTTTAATTGAACACTTCCAAAATTTGGGAAATTTCAGATTTTTGTTATTCGCTTTTTATTTTATAAAATTATTTTATCAAATCGTTGTTGTGAAAGTTAAAAAATAATGCACATTTCTTACTCATAGCCCTGTATCTTATCTGTTTTCATTGTGTTTGATGACAAGAACTTGTGTCAAAAGAAATCTTGTTTACAATATACACTAATCCTGACCAATGGACCTTGCTTCAGGAAAGGTGTGGTCTTACCGCAGTTATGACTTATAAGATTTATCAGGGGACCCCAGTTTGCTGAGCAGCAAAATGTACATGTAAAATTAAACATGGTCTTAATTATACTTCCTGTGTATCTATTACTTAGTAGCTCTGAGTTTGTCTAAGACTGATTATCTTCATTAAATTTAATTAGGTTAATTTTGATATTGATATAATTTTAGCATATAGATTTCAATTTGTGAAAAAAGGTGCCTTTGGTCTTAAAGTCGCACCTAGTGATTTGCTTAAAAACAACAAACAACAGCAAAATACAAATTGTCAGTATTTTTGCAGTTTTGTAATAAACAATTGTACACTAATTTATTTAGCATACAAATGGCAAAAGAAAAATGAAAAGAAAAAATGAATAAAGACAAAATCAGAAATTTAAACCAAAAGTTGGAATAAATTTATGTACATTGTAAAAAAAAATACTTGTAACTTTTTACTGGAAAATCCTGGTATCCATTTTGCCAACAAAACCTGGTAAAAAATTACAGTATACTCTAAAAATTAATTTAATCAAACCACTTAAAACATATATAGTTGGTGAGTTATTACAGAGATTTTGAATGTGTGGAGAATAAAAGAATCACTGACGGACATCTAAACTTAGTAGGCCTATCAACAAATTTTTTTGGTGCATGATACTGTAAAATTTACAGTTTGTTGTAAAATATATCATATCAAACTGTAAAATGCACAGTAACTATGAATGAAATCCTGTAAAGCTGATTAGATGCCACACTTTCCCTGTAAAATTTCCCAGTATTTTAATCATATAATTGAACATTCATAATAGTGTATAAACAATGTTGATACTCATTAGAATTTGAATCTACAAAGCACCACTTTTAATTTAGTATCACAGGCCTGGATAATGAACATAAAATTTACAGTACTTTGCTGTGTATTTCCAAATTACAGTGAAATACTGTCATTTTTACCATATTCACTGTAAATTGCACAGTTATTTTTTAACGTGTACATAACTTAGTATTTTCCCAAAGAGATTGAATGGTAAAAAAATGCCTTGGACTGCTTTTTTTTTTTGCATTTATTGATTTTTCTACAAAAAACTTGTGTAAGGAGGAATTCTAGCAAAATGTACTGGACTTTAAAAGTACCATGTTGAATTCAAATTGTGTTATTTCTTGCGGATCAAGGAGTGGGAACTTTAATGGGAGCTTCAACGAGAATTCCCTATCATATTTTTAAGTTTATCAATCTGTAAATTACTGGGAGTGGTTTGAAAATAATTAATATGCATGCATCTAGAACACATCCAGTGAAATATCACTTTTAAATTTTTAATTGACTCACATTGGGTGTAGATAAACCACCATTATTGACTAGTGACAAAAAAGAAGAAACCCTAGACTACACAACAGGGAAAAAAGAAGCCAACGTTGTATATTCTCGATATCATGCATTAAACATAATATGTAGACGTAGAGCAACCATGCAGTGATTTTTTGTTTGCACATTTAGTTAATGCACCAATATGCGCTGCTGTTTTGACTTGAATCGGACTTTGTTGCACGGGGGTTCTTTTTTTGGTTAATATGCATGCTTTAAATAAATAGTTAAAGTAGTAAAAACCAATGCCCACTATTGTCTTTTTAATTGTGTCATTTCTGCTTGCACGATGGGAACATTACTTTGGTTCTGGGGTCGTATAATAGTATTCAGTTGTGTGTGTGGGGGGTGTGAGGGGTTTTTTGTGTGGCTTGTGTGTGTGGTGTTTGTGTGGGTGACCTGTGTGTGTGTTGAAAATGTTTACCCATACTTGTACTTATTGGACTACATATTCTCATAAACATTAATGATTTACTTGGCAAAAAAAACACTTGCCCCTAAGACTCCCAGATAGCATTTGCTTTATTGGCTCCATATTGGTTCCCATCGGAATCTTGGCATCGGCGCAAGTGTGGGGACAGATATTGACAATATGGTCTTCATGGCTAAAAATGGTTTTTCATCGGCAATATTGGCATGGCATCATTACTACCAACTTATATTGGGCCATTAGTGGTTGTCATTGGAATTTTGATATGGGTTTAGATTGGCACCAATATTTGAGTCCAGTATGGCAGAAGAGCAGCAGACAAAACACAAAATCCTATCATTGAAATGCATTGGCATCATATTACCAACATTGGGCCATTATTGGTGTTCCCATTGAGCAATTGAGATATGGGTTTCATATTGGCACACTATTAGGTCCAGTTATTGGAACCGAGCAGCAGCCAACATGTAATTACAACGCTGGCCCAAGCCAATACAAGGCCAAAAACCCACAATATTGGCCAGTATTGGTCCAGCAATGTGTTGCTGTGTGGGTCATGGGGTAAACACGTGACCTCTAAGACCCCATGGGACCTTTTACCCCTGTCGCAAATCCTGATGGTAGACGGCACATGCGTTCTGTGGAACGCTGTATTTTTATTTATCATGAGAGAAAGATCGCAATCATTCTTGATATTTTCATTATTGAGTATTTGTTAACATAGACAATTTCAAAACAATAAATACCAAGTAAAAATAATAAAACTACACCCTGGTATAACCCTAATTCAAGGCATAAACCAATGATAAGGGCATTTCATGATCGACCGCCTTTCCCCCACTATACCTCAACAATTTGAATTTTGAGGCAATCAACCATCATGTGAGATCTGATTACTTAAGTACCTTCTGCAGGAAAAGTTGGGGGGGGGAAATTCTTTTCCTTGTTACCAGAACAGAACTAAAAGGAATATGCTAGCATCCAGAAATACACCTTTAAAATATACAGCAGTAATTTAGTTGCCACTCTAATTAATTTTAGCAGCATGTTTTAATAAAAGATGTGTTATCTTAAATTCTTACCCTCCAAAACTGGGGGATTATGCTTTTAAAATAGGCAAATACTCAAGGACTGTTTTAAAAGAACAATTATTACTGTAATTGAAATTGTCAAATTCTATCAGAAGCCAATTCATTACACCCATTCCCTTTCACACAAACCACCCAGTTCGGGAACAAGAGTGCGTCGTCACGGTAGAAAGAATATCTGGTTTAGTACATCAAGTACTAATTCCACTCATGGCCATTATGATAAAGTAAGTGATATCATATTGTGTGGCATCTTTGCATCTTCTGACTTGTTATTGGCTGCACTGACGGAGCATTTATGCAGGCCAATCTGAGGCAATCATGTATATAGTAGTCCACAGAAGTTTACATCCACGCTAGGGAGTGTAACCAGGCCTCCAATTAATCAGTAATAATCATTTACATGTAAGTGAAAGAAAGCAGACCAAAACTGATAAACTCAATAAAAATGTTTTTACTCTTTGACCATTAATGCATTTAACTATTGTTTGGAGTTATAAAAACTGTTAATCACAACATGTCTATATAAGAAGGTCATTGAATTCCAATTGGTCTTCAATAATAATAATAATTTTTTCCTTAAAGGTGAACGAGAATTTAAAGTCATTCAGATTTTTTTGATATGTAGAGATTTCATATAGATAAGACACGCAATAGATTCCGTCCCTTTTATTTGGTTGCAGAAATAAACTGAAATAAAACAACGGCGCGATTGGTATATGCTTATAATGTCACTTAGAAAAACATAGGCTGAATTTCCTATTTGCTCCTTATAGGAAATTAGAATTTCCACAAATTTTTGTACCAAAGAAACAATTCTCAGCGGTTAATTCCTTTCAGCTGGGGATATTTTTATAGAAAGCTTAACACAGTGCAAAAAATCAGGATTTTCATATTTTTTAGGGGACACCTGTTACTTTGAAATCTCATGTAGGACCTTTAAGGCAATAATTTAAATTTCCAAATTTGCTCATTCATCCATTCATTGTTAATGGAGCATTTTACTTACACTCTATTTTGTTTTATTTCATTGCCAATTTCCAGTATTTTGATTTCTGTATTTGCAGTGGACAACACAATCTGTAAGTGTCTCAAGTATGATTAGGTTGCTTTCAGCTCTTTTCAAGAACAAAACATGAATACACAAGATAGAAGATAGATGGTGGATTGGGGACACAGGAAGTTTGAAATTTACTTGAGCAAACACATGATATATCAGAATCAGGTTCAAATGACATGCTCATAAAAATAATAAGTGTTGTGTATGGGGGATGAGGACAGGTGTGTGCACTGCAGTGTGTGTCTGCGCTGGGTGTGTTGTGTTGTTTGGGTGTATGTGTGAGGGTAGTGTGTGTGTACATGTGGGCATGCATGTGTTGCATCTGTGAGGGGATGTTTTGTTGCAGTGTGTGTTGTGTTTTTTTTTTTGGTGTGTGTGGATTCCGATACATGTACAAAGATTACAAATAGGGAGAGGTACATTATTCTAAGAGATCCTATAAAAACTCAGCATTGAGCTCGGATTGATAAGTAATTTTGGTACAAAATATGCATAGTTGACCAACTCAAGTGTCTTGACACCCATCGTATTTGCATGTTGTTTGGTAGAGACATACCAGTAATATTGGCATGAGACTACATCAATGATATGACATATGGATGTATGGTACAACAGTGCAACTTTGTTATCATTACTGTTGTGATTTACTATAGCAGTCTTTCAGAAGTTAAAGTTTGTGTGCCATGAAAAGTGAACAGATTAACAATTATTTGGCATAAGACTAAGTGTAGCATTAAGAAATGAGGGTGTGCAGTCTAAAGGCGTGTTCAGACGAGGGATCTAAACTTAAAGTTTAACTCGTAGTTATAATTTTTGAGTTGAACTGTAGTTAGTGCGTGGAACGCATCGTGGTTTGTAAACTTTAAGTTACTCGAAGTTTAAAACCATAAGATTTCTTATGGTTTGTCGTGGTGGCGCACTACCCCTGTTGAGCGTCATAAGCTGTCATAGTTTACGGCCGTGTGGACAGGTTTATCAACAAGCTCGAAGTTTAGCGTTGACCTCGCCATGACGTAGGTGGGTTGCGATCCCGGTCACCATTTTATTATCAGAGCGACGGGGACGATACTGTGGGTATATACACTCAGACGGAGTTAAAAATATAAATTTTAATTACATTGATAATCATAATCGGCACTTGACGTTACAATCGGGACTAAGCATAAATAGGCCTACATACATTATAGTGACATGACAGTTAATGAGTATATAGCAAGCTACAGGCTCCCATAGGAGGAAGGTGGAAATATTTTGATTTCCCATCCAATTTTCATCGGCTCTGGCCAGTTAATGTGGCTGCCATTTTGTGCAAGTGAGACGATGCACGTGGGCAAAAAAGACCGACAGCAGTTAGGTACGATGCTCAAATGGTTAAGAATCACAATCAAGGAACTAATTGATTTTTTAGCAATCGCTTGACTCGGAAATAGCAATGAAAAGTCGATAGAAAGCGCGATGTAAGTGGTGAATTTCTGTGAGAACTTGTATTATGATATTTATAAGGACCGCCAGTGTTGCAACGTCATGAAGTCACCAAAATGGCGATTTTACCGAATATTTTCCGGCGCGGACTGACCATCACCAATTATGTATCAAACAGGATTTTTAAACGTTTACATACACAAAAATGATAAATATGTAGAAAACCAGGGAATGCTAGTAATAACGCTCTTGATTGGGGGTTTAGCAGACCGGTATATGAGATAAATTCTGACCTCCAGCCTTGCTTTCGAACAGATTCGAAGGGCCGTGCCCGTGTTGTTTACGCCACTATAGTTCACAATGCAACCCCTAAATATAAGAGCAAATCAGACGCCATTCTTTTATCGGAAATAACATCTTCGTATGGATGTGAGATACACCCATTTGAAAAGTTCATCACGGTTTAGAAGTTCCTAGTGTATTTCTGTTTCGCGGGGTATTTTTGGAGCTCTACAGTGGGTCACAGGTAGAAGCGCGCTATACTTCCGATTCTTATAACAAGTCGGCAATTTTCTCGTTGATTAACTTTTCCTGTGTCGATGATAAGGAACCAGTGTGGACGCATGTCGAAGTTTTAACGGATTAAAATTTTATTATCGATGTTAGGTTAACATCGATGATTACGCTCCGTCTGAACGTGACTTATGTTATGCCAGAATAAGAGTAATGGTACAGTCAAAATATTTCAATACTGGGCAATGACAAGATGAAGCCATGAGGTGAGGGCATTCAATACCAGTACTTGAAAACAGTCAAAATGTTATGAAAATTCCTCCAATTCTTGCACCAAGAATTTGAAGTTGTTTACATCGGCGGGAGCATTCAACCCAATATACAAAGCTGGTTCAAATGCATTAGAAAGTGATGTAAATCCATCACAACATATTTGGCATTATATTAAACACAGTCGCAGCTCATTTTTATCAAATAACGGTGCTGTGATGTGTTGCCTGCTTTGAGCAATCATGTGTTTATTCTTGATAATGAGCATTTTCAGAATTAGTCAATGCACTTAAAATTAATGACATGTGGACATCTATATGTGAGGATAGATCAACATTGAACAGACTTTGGCGGATTACCAATACAAGACAACATCAATTATGAATGAGGAAAAGATCTTGTAAATAAAACCTATTCATTGTTAGCCAAATAAACTTGTTGTGTGTTAAAGCTTTGTCTTATTATGTGTGTATTTGCTGGGGTCTGAAACCATTTTTTGGTTATTGGGGCCATTTCTTATATTCACCTGAAAAAAAATTAATGCTTGCTTATTAGTTGCATATTCAATTGCAGTACAGTTAAGACTCTACAGGTTTATTAGTTTTGTAGCAAAATGGATTAAAAGCATGGTTTGTATTTTATGCTCATCAACTTGCATCCTTTTTCATTGACTTGGGTATGTTGTGTTTTTGATTTCTTGTTTTAGTCGCATTGTTTAGCAATGGCTCATGGCCTCAGTAATAAATGAAAACAAGCATTAACAGTGTTCCATTCCTTATCTAGTTTGACATTGCATGACCTTGCTGACAGCAATTTTGTTGTGGTTTTTTTTTATTTATTATGTTTTTGAGAAGTTTTTAATTCTTTTGCAGGGAGCTGTATTTTTCATTCAGCAATTATTGTGAACAAGGGCAATCTCTACTTCGTACAGCCTCAACTAAGGACTGATGTCATAGTTTTCACGCGTCTTAAACGGGCAATCGCGAAGCCGCAGCTGTACTTGGCCTAGCGTACAAAGTCGGCGTGCGCAATACGCATGCCCAGCTGCACGAAAAAGCTATGACATCACTACTTAGTTCTCAAGCCGGGATGAATATTACCAAACAAATTAAACAATTCTGCTGATTTCAAATTATTAATAATACAGTTGCCTTAACAATGTAGAAAACCAGAAAGAAATTTTAGAAAATGACTTGATGAAGATGCATTATTTTCATGTGAGGTGTACCACATAATTGCTTTTAGGATGGGGGTTGGGGGGTACGGCGAGGTGGGGAAGGTACGGGGGTGGTTGGGGGTGATAGGGATTAGTAGGGGTTAATGGTGGTTGTATTGGGGTAAAAGGGGGTTGGGTGGGTTAAAAGGGGCTCTAAACAATTGACACAATAATGTGTTTCGATGTTGTGAAAAATTGTGTGTTTTGTTTACATGTTTGCTTCAACGTGGCCATCTCCTACCAATTCCTGTTTTTTTTATTACCAATTAATTTTAACGGAACAAAGCACAGAGATAGCTCTGTAGCAGGTTATTGATGTATCAGTTATATGTATCATCTAATTGTGTTTTCTCCGATTGTAACCTTAGGTGGTGCCCAGACCTTATGTTGGACCAATACGGACAAATACCATTCCACCCAATTATCCAGGGCAGATATCATAAAAAACATGGATTGTTATTTCAAAAATTGTCGTGGCACCAAAGATGAGCATACGTTGCATTTTGCGACGTTTGAAACTAGAAGGATCAACACGTTATTGCAACTTATGACTATGTGGAAATCAGAGATGGTCCATTCAGAGGTGAGTCTGCACTAGCCTCAGTTATGGCCAGTGTATGGTGTGTAATTAATGATTATCATAAATGGTGACACAATCCAGGGTAGAGTTAAGTGTCGCTAAAATTAATTGCGTCAAGTTATTGAGAAACAAAGTGCACAGATTCTTTTTGTTGTCTTGAAATGTATCTAGGCATTTTAATCAATCATAGGTTACTCTGGGATTGTCTTAAATATCTTGACTGTGTTATCGGTATAAGAAAAATATATAGAGAATTTTTGGGAGTTCTGCCACATTTCTAGTAAACGGCATACTAATGACTACACCCAATAGAGCTTTCATAAGTTTCATTCAATTCTTTAAGCTGTACTTCTTCAAAACCATAATATTCCAGCCCAGGCCTGCCTGGACCTTGGACTTAAAGAAATATCAGTCATTTTTAAAAGGATCTAGCATAATCTTCTCTGAAGTTTATATTACCAAACATGCAACTGATTCCCCTCGATTGTGTCACCAAAATAATTATTTATCTTGGATATGCCACATGCAAGGACACTTTCCAAAATATCTCTTTTGAAGTACAGGCCAGCATTTCAACATAAGTGCCATTATCAACCAGGAAAAGGGATGACAATGGGGGGGGTCTTCTCAAGTTTGGAATGGCCTCCCAAGAGCTGGAAGTAGGACCCAATATCTATACCAATATTTGCCAAAAACGGGACCCATAGTTATTTAAAACCATAGATGCAAAATTTTGTGCGTATCAAATTTACCTAAATTTTCCATTTTCCTTTTAAATTTTGACCCATTTTAAGTAAATTTGGACAATTTTGGCTTCATATGAGAAAATTTGACTAATTCAACATATTTGATAAAATTTTGAAAAGCATGTTATACCAAAATTGATATGGAAAAAAGGGGGGTAGGGGGTCATTGATACACCCGAAGTTGAAAATGGACCAAGTTTGTGGCATGTCACTGTATGGTCAATTGAATGTGTTGGTATAGTTTTCCAACAAATTTTAGAAAATTTGGGTTTGATTGAGAAAAATTGACCTAATTTCCCAAAACATATTTGAGAAAACTTTTGGAAAAAAAAAACTCGAGCCATTGCATAGAAAAATTGGAATGAAAAAGGGGGTTATAAAACATTTAAAATTTGATAAAGTGTTTTCAATCTCAAAACATCAAAAATTACTCATGTGTTGATTACTATTTTGTCTTTCCTAGACATGGATTAAGTGAAGAGCGTTTGATTTATTTTCAGATTCAGAAATTGTCGGTCTGTTCGGTGGTGGTAATAAAACCCAGGCAACTCTAGGTGTCACAACCAATATGATGTGTTAAGGTTGTTAGTGATGAGTCTGTTACATCAGCGGGCTTCCTAGCAGACTACACGGCCAAGAAGGTTTAGGAAACAGCAAGCTTGAGATTTTATGTCAAAAGTTCCCTTGAAGGTTTAAAAATTTAATGAACATAAACAATTGTATAATCGCAAGAGAGCACCATAGAGATTGCGCCGGTAGTGTGTGGCTGATGTGGTCAAATTGTGTCGACCAAGGTTAACCCCTAAATAAGTGCCTGCTGTTTCCAATAATGTGCAAAAGTTTCATGATACTTGCATACCAACGGACCTGAGTTAGTGACCCACATGTTGGTGGCCTTTGTGAATTTGGCTCCTATCACAAACTGCGATATAGCCGGGACGATAAATATTTCAGTGAACGCTTATGTTTTCTCTCTAGAAGGAAAAATATATTTTGTTCCTCTCAAAACACCCAAAGTATCACATTGTGATACAGATTTAAGCAATTAATTAGGCTATGTTTTCATGAAGCATACAAACCCACATTTTCCTTGTCTACAGCAAGGTATAATGGGAATTATTAGTTTGTATTTTTCATAACCTTGCAGTGCTTCAAGACACATTGTGGTAAGGAAAAAATCAAAGTGCCATTTTGATCACCAACAAAAATAATTATAGGAACCACATTCACCAGCTTTAAAATTGACAAGATGTAGGTATTTGACATATATAAGTCGAGTGAGGCTTTAATGCACGAAGGGTCCATTCAAAAACAAAATTAAATGTAAGTTAAATCAACATGTCAATTCAAATGTCAAAATATCAACATGTCCAAATTGCAAAATTAAGTTAAAAAATTGAGGGTAATTGTCTGACAAAGTCATTGTATGTCTTCATCCAAAATTAAATGCACCAAAATGGTACATTTTCATTCATAATAAAATGACAACGGTGCACTGTAATCTCTGAGCACAAGGGAATGCTCTACCGGTGTGACATAAGGGTGGGCAAAATAATCTTCTACATGCACTGTGCTGTCATGAGTACATTTATGGGGTGCCCTAAGATACACGTTTTGATAATCGCAACAATAGTAGCAGACAGCATTGTAACTGCATGACCTTGGACAATGGTCTTGTTGGTCTGTAATGCAAACCTGGACACTCCTTGTGAAAAATAACAGGAATTACTTGTGCGAACGATTTCATGAATCATAGAAATTGCCCACCCAACCATGTCAACACACTGTTATGGGGTCAGTTTACATGTGTATTGTCTTACAAGTCATTAAATACATCAAGCCTGGATTGTACCTGCTTTAGCTCCTACCGGTTATATAATGGACCAGGTTTATATTCATGTTTAAACGGTATATGCTGAGAGAGCTTCAAATCACTCAGTGTGTGGAACAGTTTACAGGACCCCATTCCAAAATGTATAATAATTAAAATTTCCCCAAAAAAAAAATCAAAAGGGCTCAAAGAGGCCAACAAATTAGATTTTGTGAGTGAAGTGAATCAATTTGGTTTTGTATCCGGTGTAAGATTGGAATGAAAGAACATAATAAGCACTATACAGAATATAAAGCCCATCAAACACCTCAACTCTGCAGGAAATTCAATGAAGGAATCACCCAAATTACGGGTTGTGGCTGTTTTCAAAAAAAGGTTTACATTTCCATAAAAAGGGCGGCCACTTTTTTTTTTGGGGGGGAGGGGAATTTGGGGTTATGGTCCCCCTTTTAAAATATTGCCCTCTCCTCCCGGGCCCCTCCCACAACAAGAAAATCCTGGTTACCAAGACCTGGGGAAAATGAGAGCAGGGGGGAGGGAGCAGAGAAAAAATAGATCTTTTCAGTGTCCGGGATGTAAAAAAGAATTATGGTAGGGAAGCAGCAATATTTGCAAGGCGCGTCTAATGTAGGGTAAATGCCCCCAAGGTTTTGTATATTTGAGAGATAAAGAGGTTTTTCAAACCTTTCCTCAACCAAAGATGTCAATGAGACAAATAACAAAGATGTAATGACAGATGTCAGTAAATTGATCAAAATGACCCTGTGACAAATCACTCTATTTTTTTTTTGTTTGGTACTCAATGGTTGAAAGTGACAGGAGAGATTTGTGTAAGAGATTAAAAATCTCTCATAATTGCCAAAATAGTATTGTATTAGACCACCTCCAAGAACGTTCCCAAAGTTTTTTTGACAAACCAAGTACAATAAAGGGAACCACAGAAAACCTTGTTGAAATTGTAGAACGATCGATAATTGCCCCATAGACCACCAGTGCTTTGACTTTCTGTCGTGACGACAGAAAGTTACTAAATCATCATATTATATATTAAAGATTGCGTATTCGGCTTATTCACTTTCAGGGTTTTTTGATATTAATTACTTGGAAAGTATTACAAATATGCAAAAAAACCGGGTTTTCAAAAAAATGCGGGGGCGCTTTTGTGGAACATCTCCGCAGTTCTCTTTAAAGACACTACAGGGATTCAATTGAAGAGTCAAAAATATTTGAAATTGCAGGAAGTACTTTCAAACGTCGGCATAAAGGTTGTAGAATTCAATTCAGTTACTTTTTACTAACTGAAGAATTGCCAGGAAACGGGAAGAAGAAAACGGCTCTGTTCACAGAAATGTATCTCCCTTCAATTACGTGTTGTAGTAAGTGTCCATAAGGAGAGCATGACTAAAAATATATGATTTGGTCCTTATGAGGTGGCTTATGGTTCTCATGTGCAGGCATGTTAGGATAACTTGGACTTGTAAGACATGCAAAGAAAATTGATTTTTTATGATTTTTTTTGATTTTAGTGATTTAGATATCACCGATCGTGCCTTTAAGTTAGTGGTGGATGAGTCTGTGGTCGTAATGATCTTCCATACCTTCAGAGATCATTGGTATTCGGGGCCGTAGTGGCGGCGCAAGACCTTATTTTTTCTGGGAGGAAAAACAGGGGCCAAAGTGGAATTTCTTTGGGGGGGGGGAAAAGTGAAAATTCTGGGGGGGGAGGCAAACAAAGTATCAACTATGACATTATGGAGCTTTTAACCCAAGTTTGGCCCAAAATTGCTGATTGTCTCCAAATGGGTGATTTTTGGCCCCAAATGCCAAATTTGCCCCAAAAATCCCATTTTTCTTTCGGTCGGGGGGGGGGGGGAAAACGAGGGGGAAAGAAAAAAGGCCACCCCCCCGGGGTGTAGGACACGACCTGTCGATTTGGGTGCATTGGGGGATTTAATTCTCTCTCTCATTTCCTTTTTCAATCGCCAAACGGTAATTTGAGAATTGACCATGCCCAAGTTCTCTGCCTCAGTGACATTACAAAATCAAGCCTAGTCTTAGTCAAGTGTGTGAAACTGTTGATATGCGTAAGAGCGTGCTCCTACAGTAAGTCTTTGAAAAAGACTCGAACCCGGAAGGAATTTATTGTGTTGTTTTCAAAGAATTATGGAATAAATTGTCTTGAATTATTGTCAATTTAATGTGGGGATTTGTATTAAGGTTGGGATTATGGTTTAAATAAGGGCGAACAAGATATATGCAGAATTTATTTTTAGGGGTGTGGGACTTCGAAAATGTGAACCTTTTTTTGGTATAATAAAAGTCGACCGTTTAACCGAACTCCCTAAAATGGTCCCTTTGACATATCATCACCAAAAAGTGTTTCTTTTTTAAAAGTTTTAACTAAATTTGAACTTTGGACTTTTTATCAAAAAATTCAGCAAACAGTGAACTTGTGCCCCCGTTTGTGGAATGTTGGGGGTTGCTGACCCCGCACCCCCTGTGTGTACGGCCTGAAATGATAGGGGTGGTGTTGGGAAGGAATATAGACTACGGCGGCCGGCGGTGGACGGCATAACACAGCCACTTGCTCCCAAGGACGGCACAGAGAAGGTCATTTGGGGAGGTTTCTGACCGGCACTTTACTTTTAAAGGTCCAGGCCGAATAGCTATAGCATCCGTCCCCGAAAGCCCCAGATTTTACTGAAGTGGTCAACATTTTGCTGTATCAGAAGAAAGCTACTATTTTTTCATTACCTGTGAAATCTTAGAGCCAAAGGATGTTTGGTTGGAAGTTAGAGTGAACATAGGCTACTTTTGGTTGACCAATATTAATTTACACAGTACTATATTGGCTTATAAAATCAACATTTTTAGGCTATGCATCAAAACGGATTGAAATATCGGCGGAAACTTTACAGATGGGAATTTTGGCGTGAAGGGCCCAGTCTAACAAGATGATAACGTGGTATCCTTAAATCGGGCATCCCCCTTTAAGTGAACAAAAAATTTACCAAAGTTAAATGGCAAATAACTCCATATGTGCCAAAAAGTGTAGTAAATTTGAAGATTTACAACCGGCACTCAGAGTGCCTAGCTAATAACCCTGGTGTTGGGATAATTGTTTGAACTTAGGTAGGGCTGGTTGATGGCGGTATAAGCATATTTATAGTCCTATGTATTTCATACTTACAAACAACAGTTGGTGAAAATGTTCAGAAGGAAAGTTAAGAATATGAAATCTTTTTCTTTGTATTTAGCTTAGGATGCACAATCAACCATGTGATACCAATAACGGTGGCTGTGACACCAATGTGCCTACAATACGGCTTTGTGGCTTGTGGCTGCGACACTGGCTATAAATTACATTCCAATGGAACTAGTGTGTAGGTGAGGTATAAAGG
>JAMKCH010006565.1:0-43938 GCA_023653785.1 Ophioderma brevispina | reverse complement strand
AGTGTACATATTGATGCTTGGTGGTAAGAATCGCATTTGACGGATAAGGCCAAACCAGCCTGGGTCTGGCCGAACTGACAGCTACGATTAAACAAAAATGTAGTCCACTTCTGATGCAGGCTTGCAAGGGAATGGCTGAATCGCAGGACCTGTATTCATGCTATGATCTTGTATAAAGATCTGAAAGAATCAGATGATGCAGCTCAAAGGGCTAATACCAAAACAGCAGGTAAATACAACCGTGAGATATTCGAGGATTATAATTGAACAATCCGATAACGACGCCACTGCAGGCCGTGTAAGAGTTATTGCTGATTCGGAGTTGTCGCATCTTGCCGACAAAAAAATGGCAAGATCGATTAACGGGTGATCCGTTTTGGACTCCAACATCACTTCCTGAACACAAGAAGGGTGATTTGCTAATTCTTCACAAGTTTCGGACCCTAAGTTACAACAAATTGTTAAACATGCGGCATGCCATGATGGCCTACACATACATGTCACATGATATTATAGGCCGTTTTAGCATCCTGGCCTAGACATAGAATTCCTTTTACCCAACAGTTGACAAGATCTATATATTCGGTATAATTATAAAACAAATATTGGACTGCTTTTTTATTCGCGAGCAAAAAATGTTTTGAACCTATAGCCCTCGTGATCAGAACCATACTAATGCCCCCTCGGCTACGCCTCGGGGCATAGTATGGGTTTGAGATCACCCTTGGGCTTATAGTTCAACCATGCCCCTCATAGCAGTCCATATGTGTATACTATCTAATGGCTTCTAGATCGAGTTATGGGGGTAAAAACGTAAAATGGTTAAAACAGGTCAATTTTGGTGTGTAATGGGTCAAAAGTTAAAAGTTTGCTTTGATTCAGTTAAGTGGTGCTTTGATTCCCTAGTTTAAAGGATTGAATAAGGAATAGTTTGCCTATCTGTTATGCTTAGTTTTCACGTTATCCAACAAATAGGTCACAGTCAAAGAAAAATCCAATGCTGCCAATAGCTGTTGACTTATATTCACCACTTTGGTTAATAACCAGACCCTCAGTTTAGCAACTATTCCCATATTTCCTTCATGAGCTAAACCACAATTTGAACCACATGTTACTAAAATTGGGCAACATTTAATTTTTTGACCCCTGTACAACCCAAATGGACTTTTTTAACCATTTTTTTGCAGTGTTTACCTCATAATTCCTAAACTTAGAGGGCACATGGTCCAGTGGATGACTGCCAACTCATGATCCAAAGGTTGTGGGTTCGGGAGCCCCCGCTGTCGCCAATGTGCTTTGCACTTGGGCAAAGCCCTTTAACCCTCACTAGTTGCTTTTCGACCCAATCGATATTCGGGTAGCTCTTATGGGGATATAAATCTAAGGCTGATAGGATTGGTGCGCATTGGCCACTGCCGGCCTAGCTGAAGCGAAATGATTGTGACGATTTCCTGACGGCAGCGTAATATAATAGGCAACAGCGCTGGTGATCCCTTGGATAAATGGCGCTTTATAAAAGCCAATATATTATTATTAATTATAACTATAAGTACCGGTGGTACAAAACTTTACCTTTTTGGGATCCTTGTACCAGACTTATCATGGTGTGCTTTTCACACATCGGAACAGTTAACATTTAACCCTGGGTAACCTTGAAATCCATGAAAGGGGTGTGGCAAGTGTTCCATCAATTTTGTGTTTGATTATCAATGTATAAAGTCACGTGTGTACCAAAATCACATTTTAATCCGATTTGCACACTCACATAATACTGTGCACTAGACAGTCCCCTATACGAAACGTGCGTTTCCGAGAGTCCTGGAAGTAGACCCATAGCATACCAAGTTTTGCCAAAAGGGTAGCAAGAGAATAATTTCCGTAGCTTCCCACATGCATTTGCTTCCATGGAGGTTTTTGTACAGTACTTATGTGAATCGTTTTAGTGATGAGTGGCTAAATTGACGTACTTCACAACTTACATTTTAGGGATTGTTTCATCTCTAACGATTCACATGACTACATGTACAAAAACTTTCCAATTGAAGCAATGTCATTGTGGGAAGATACGGTATATCTTCTCTTTAGCTATACCATCATGATCATGTTGGTCCAGTGGAATCAACGACCACCTCAATGACCCAAAGGTCCTGGGGTCGAGTCCCAAGTGTTTGTGCCTTGTGCAAGGCAGTTTGAGCACTTTACCTCGCTTGCCTACACGTTGACTGCCTCTACTCCTCCACCCATCCATAGCTTCAGATGTTAAAGCAAGTCCATCTACTATCATGCTCGTGCCGCTGGTAGCGACTGTGTTCAGAGGGCAATGTTTCCCAGGAGTTGTAACAAATGTCCCCGATCACAAGCAACAATTTCCCGATCGCAGAGCAAACGGATCCGAAAAGGATGCTGATTTAACATGAATATCCGAGATTTATTTCCCGAATCCCCTCAAAAATGTTGCAGAGGGGGTGGGGGGGGCATGGTCTGCCGCCGCTTTGCCCCCACCATGGCTACGCCACTGCCATCCCATTATCTGTTCTCCTGCTGATGTGTCCTTCCCACATCCACTTTAAGCTTGATGATTTCCAGAAATGCTCTTGGACTTGTGTTTGTTCCCTTACCCACATTTGTTTTTTTTTCGTCCATAGGTAATTCCAAGCATATTTCTTTTCCATGGTTGTGTGTTTCTGCGTATCTTCTCCAATTTAATATTTCAATGCCGGTCTCTGCTCCATAATTTTAACAACAATGTTTAGAAAATATTCGCTTCCGATTGAGAAAATTTGTGTCACTTCCGGTAATGTTAAACCGTTGTTAAAGGGCCCAACCAGGGCCCGTAGCCAGGGGGGTGCGGGGCGCGACGCAACCCCCCCCCAAAAAAAATGACAAAGGTCCGCTTTATGATTGTTGAGGTCCGCTTTGCCATGTTAAGGTCGTGTTTTCATTAAAAGTTTTTTGGTCTTAAGGTTGTGGTGCAATGGTATAATGAAGGACTAAGCATGACTAAGCAGCTTTTAACCCTCGCATTACGAATTGTCGTTGTTACTTCTCACAACGCTGCGACGAATTTTTTTCGTTCCCCCCCCCCCCCCCCGCTCTTCATAATTTGGGAAGACAACGGTGAAAAATTTCGAGCCGAAAATTTTTTTTTGGTACGCAAAAAGGTCCTTCTGCATCCGCACCCCCCCCCCCCCCCGCATAAATTCCTGGCTACGGGCCTGGAGCCAAAACCTTACTAAACGAAAGTATCATGTTTTAGAGCTCGTTTAGCTTTTAGTTTCTTCTATCTTTAAATCATATTTTGACTTTACATTTCAACTTCAAATTCCAAACTACTTCAGTTTTTAATAATGGCAACGTTCAAACAACCTTCTTTTCCACGTTTCTCTAATGTAAAGAAACTTTGTTCTTTGAATAAATTAATCATCTTTAGTTTGTTCCCCATTCCGTTAACTCTTTTCGCGATTACACTCTATATTACGATTAACTCGCCAAAAATTGACCCATTCCCATTTTTGTTTTCTCTGGAACTAATTACCTTCTACTCATTAGTACATTTCCTTCATTTCATACTCGACTAACTTTCGCAGGTGTACACTATGGACCTAATTACCAATTTGCAATACTTCGTTACCTTGTCTTTTGTCCCGTCCTTGTCCTACTTTTCTTCTTTAATCATTGGTCTCCCCTTCAATAAGTCAAGAATTTACTCATCAACTATTGACCATGACTGCAAAGAAATCAGTCTACAATACAATGCCCTGGTATACCAGTTTTATTAGGTTAATACTAAACCATGTATCTAACTCTTCCTCAGTCGTCCATTTTCAGTCATTTTTTTTCTCAATTTCCGATTGGCTACTGAAATTTCCGCTATAAACAGTGTCGTGTTCTTCTGGACTTCTTCTACTTCTGAAATATACTACTTAAAACCACAACAGAAAATCGCTTAAAGGTGCACGCGAGAGAATTTTTGAGGCACCCATGCAGATATTGTGTCATCAGATAGGTAATTTCATATAGATTAGACACTCAATATCTCTATCCTTGTATTTGCTACAGAATTTCTTAAAAGAGAGAAAAAGGTGATTCTGATTTGCTTATATGGCAATATAAAACATAGGCTAATTTCGTATTTGCTCCTACACAAAAGTAGAATTTCACGATTTTTGGTACCAAGAGAACATGGGGATATTTTTGATGGAAAGCGGTACATCATGACAAGATGGACTTTTTCATCAGTTTTTAGGGACACCTTTTTGAAATTTCTCGTTGCACCTTAAATAGCGCCAAAGACAGGGGCGTATACCGAGGTAATCGAGCCAGTGGGACCCAATTTCCTCTAAACCTGCTTCAACAAACGGGACCAATGCGCGCAAACGCGCGAAAAATTACCCATATTTACAATTTACATTGAATTAGGCCAGTGTTGTTCATACTCCTCCAAAAATATCTTGCCAAGGCTTGAAAAAAATGCCAAGGGATAGGGAGGATTCATTATTTAACGCCGGGGGGGGGGGGTATTTTAACGAGGGCATCCAGGGGTGCAAAATCGTGAGCTGGGAGCGCCGCTCCGAGAAATGGTTTAACGTCTGGTGAGATGACATTGCATGTTGCTCCTGAGGAAGAAAATTTTTTGCACCCCTACTGACGAGGGATACGAAAAAAACTTGCAAGGTCTCCCTGGCGTGGAATAAACATGCAAAAGAACTTATTAAATTCTCAAATAGGGGATGACCAAGTTTTTCAAATATTGGACATTGGGATCATATTGATTCCGTGACAACTCTAAGCACCCCTGGCGTCTTATCAAGACTGTAGCGAAGATTGTGCGGCTTCCGGATAAAATTGTAACTTTTTAACTCAAGTTACTTTAGGCGTTGAAAATCCATAAAATGATGGAAGCACTTTTCCAACCTTCCTTATGCATGACCCCAGCTTGGTTTCATTGTTATACAGGGTCAAATCACGTTGAAAAACCGAACCTCTTTCCCTGATTACAAGGATTCTTTCACAGGCACTAGTGTGTAGATCTCATGGCTTTTATAGTTTCGGAGTTATCGGGTAACAACTGTAAAATGGTGAAAAAAGTCAATTTTGGTGTGTACCGGGGTCAAAAGTAAAGTTTGCTTCAAATTTTATTCAGTAATATGTTTCAAATTCTTCACTAGCGTTAAGGATTAAACGAGTCTGGTTTGCCTAATCCTTATGCCTTATTTTTCACTTTATCCAACAAAATATCACAGGTCACCGAATCCAATAGCTGCCATAGCACACAAATAAAACAAACTAGACTTTTTCACCATTTAGTTACAGTTTTTTTACCGCCACAATGCCCCCAACAACGCCATATAGGTGGTAAAACTATACCTTTTTGGAACCCTTGAAACCAGACAAACATCGGTGGTGTTCTTTTTCACACAATCCGGAACATTTTAAAACTGTTATCCCTGTTGACCTGAAATGTAATCCGGGGCCCATGAAAGAGGATGTGGCAGTGCTTTCGTCAATTTGTTTGATTATCAATGTATAAAGTACATGTGTACCAAAATTCACAATTTTATCCAATTTCAAAATAGCGTGTTGCCCATAAAAATGTTCATACACACTTAATATCTACATACAACTTAGTTCCCGCAGAGAAAATTATTTCAAGATATACATAATGAATCATATCATTTGGCACAAAACCTGTCGTACAAAAAATATCTTACTACAACTGTTATCGAAAGATAGGAACTTACTAACTACTGAATTAGGAGCCAACACCATTTTTCTACCTCGTTGTCTCTTTTTTTCTGCTTTATTTTAAAAAAAAGGGTGTTGTCTCTCTGGAATCGGTAATAGCTTGGCTATACGGGTGGACGACTTTTTCAATCTGTCCGATTGTCAAATTATAGTGTTGGAACCAATTAAAAAAAGATGAATATTCATTCACTCGTGAAAGTGTATCCGATACCAAAAAAGGTTGATCAATGACCCAAAATGTTTTGTTTCAATCCTTGAAGAAGTTAGGACTGGTTTAGAACTGTCATGAAAAGCTTCCGACAAGAGGCAATCAAGGTTTGAAGGGACGTTGAGACGTATATTTCTCAAATTTTGTTTGAAAATAATACGATAACACTGGGACTTAACTTCAGGGTGTATCGAAATAAAGGAAACAGAAGTTCAATGACAATTTATAGGAAAACTACAGATTTCATATTCAAGCATTGTATGCCGTCTAAAGAAAGATGAAAATGTCTAATAACACCGTGATCATAATTATATACTCAATGTCACAATTGCAGGTGAAATTTGTTTTTTTGGACAAGTTAGCATGATTAATAATAATAACCATTTTATATAGCGCTTAATCCCCGTAAACAGGCTCAAATCGCGGTTGACAATTATTATTACTACGCCGCCTTTAAAAAAATAGTCCAGTTATTTTATGATTTGACCCAAAACAAATTGCAAAAGAAACAATTTTGGTGTTAATATACTGTGAAATTGTCCAAAAATAATATAAGTAAAAGTTTACCAAAATCAACCTAGTGGAACATATTAAAATGGGGGGGGGGCGTTTGTACGGGGTAAAAAAAATTAGAATTGTTCGAATAGGCATATGACAGTTCAAGGTCATCTTGGGGTAAAATTTATAGAATGGTCCGATTGTGATCGGACTGGTTGTAAATTGTTCAATTTGTCACACTAGATAAGTAAATGTAAATAGTCTTTGTTTGAACGTTCTATATAAGAATTAGAGCTATGACGGGTGACCTCCCATAGACCCTGACCCTGTTTCCCCCAGTCACATTTTGCGTTCCAATTATGCAACGGATATCACAGATGGTACAACCTGTATATTTTCGGCTCCTGTACCATTAGACGAACAATTTGACACCATTTTTTTTATAACGAACGGATATATCTGAAAATTTACCCCCATTGTGACCTTGAACCTATTTTGACTCATAACTATTGAACTTCAACCTGCAGATAGAGCAAACTATACCTTTTTTAATCCTGGTAAGGTGACGAACACGTTGGCATACATTTCGATGCGTTTTGATCCTTTTCATATTTTGACCCCTAACCTTACCCCCTTAAAATATATGTTCCACTCCTTTGATTTTGGTAAACTTTTGATATATTGCTTTTATATGGTTTTCTCAATACAATTCTGGAGAAAATGATTCTTTTGCAATTAGTTTTGGGTTAAGGCATCATTTATTATATTTTGACTGGCCTAAATTGTCGCAACCATTTCCGCTCATTTAGGTGGCTGCTCAAAGACATGGCTTACAAGCGCACAGGCCTATTAGCAGTTAGATTGTAATATTCCCCCGTAGCAGCCCAGATTTCGCTTGGGTCGACTTAATTGAGATTAAGTATCTTGTCCAGGGACGTTGACCAGAGTGGGGCTCGAACTCGCGATTTTAACGGTATAATGATCACGAGTCCTGTACTTTTCCACAAGACCACACGTGCTCTCTCACGTCACTGAGATTTTAACTACCAATTATGCTCCTGGAGCATAAGTTGTGACGATCGTTCCATGTTTGTTTCTCTTATTTATGCATATTATTTCCTCTACTTTATAGGTGTCCAACGGCGGGATGTCCAATGTACGTCACTTTTAGAGATTTGGAAGTTGTGGACTTGCAAAAGATAAAAGAAGAAGACCCCAACATTAAAAACGAGAACCGAAATGCCAAGAACATGAACAATGAAAAGACATCGCAACAAGTCCCAATTATTTTGTTTTCACCATAAACAATTACTAAAATATTAATGGAATGACAATTCCGACAGTGAACAATAACTATCATGATAACAAAAGACAACGGCTGTATTTTACAACAAAAGGAATGTGTGCAAATACAATTATTGCATAGAACTGTTTGACTGTTCTAAACAAATATTCCGTACTTAGATACTGTAACATGATTTAATTTTGAAAGCAAAAAATGTATAATCTTTGAATTTTGAGAAGTTTTCTATGATGTATTCAGTACTCTCTAAATGTAAACGAGTGAAAATTTCACTCCCAAAAGAGTGAAACTCTGAGTGGTTTGTACTTAAATAGAGGGAATTTCCACTCAAAAAAGAGTGAAAAGGTGTGGTCCTTCGTTCAACTCCTCAAACGAGTGGAAATCCACTCTTTTTGAGTGATTGTCACTCTTTTTGAGTGCAAATCAGTCTTTTTAAGTACAAACCACTCATTTTGGAGTGGTTTACAAAAGTTTCACTCTTTTGGGAGTGAAATGTTCACTCGTTTACATTTAAAGAGTAAATTAGCGTAAAATGCCCATCCGCCAAAAATTTTAACCGAGGATTTAAGTTATTTTCTTAGTACATGTAGTAAGGATAGCATTTCGTGATCCTATAGCACATTCCTTTTTGTTTGTTTCACCAGATATCCTCAAGAAAAGCTTATTTCCAAAATTTTAGTCGGTTGATTCTGACATTGCGTTTTGTAGTTGATGTTATGAACAAATGTTCATATCACTAATAGCAGGCTGCCCCATAGTTCATTGTTGTATTTTTCTGTTCGTTTACGGACAGAAGATACAAAATTATGAATTTGTTCTGGAATAGATCAAAAAGATTAGGCACACATTAGGCCAAAGGTTGCGATTATATAAAAATCTAAATATTTTAGGCAGGTTGGGGACGAGGCTGTGGATCACGAATATGCACCTTTAACATTTGTGAGTCCTTACGGCAACCATACACTATAAAAAACTGCCATTCAAAATAACACGATATCTTTCCGAGGAACACTTAACCCTCGTCTATACCAAGGAGCCCCGGCCCCTTCTAGAGTCTAGCATCACTGTAAATCCATGCATGGCGACATGTTTAGAACAAGTGTTTAGAATGTTTAAATGAACACATCATGTTTAGAATCTAAACACCTAGATGTCATTTTAATGCATACGTGTTTAGATTCTAAACATACGTACGTGTTTAGAATCTAAACACAATTACACGTCTCAAAAGTGAGACAATAAGGCGTTTAGCTCTCGTCTCACTTTTGAGACGTGTAATTGTGTTTAGATGTGTTAAGAATGACATCTAGGTATTTAGATTCTAAATATGAATGTGTTCATTTAAACGTTCTAAAAACTTGTTCTAAATATATCGCCATCGCATGGATTTACAGTGGTGTTAGAATATCACAGATACTTACTTTAGGTACCAAGTGGATAGCTATGGCCCTCTTTCCATTGATACTAAAATAAATGAGTATTCCCGCATATTACCTTAGATTCATGTCATGACGCATGTCATATAAGTTCGCATGACAGCAAAACAGTCAATTTCCATAGACACATAGCGCAGAATAGGGGGAAAATTCAACTTTTCACACACAAAAAAATTAGGAATACCAATTTTTTATGCGGTTTCTGCCTCTAAATATTGCAGGTGACTAATTTTATATACAAAACGCATTTTAGTGGCATGATTTCGAAAGCCATTGGAGTGCAAAATATCAATTTTCCACCCTATATCTAGTATTTTCATACTGGCCTTGATTTATGACGTCATGTGACATCATAATGAGAATGTTTGTACTTAGTTTGATACCATGGAAAGAAGGAACTCTTAAGTTATCATGTGATAGCAAATTTACAGGAATCGCATGTTTAATAACGAAATCCGGGGGAGTAGTAACCAACCCCCTTCGGGTGTGGTGTTACAAAATGGATCAGGTAGACGAGGGTTAATAGAAATCGTGTCAAAGATTACAAGGTTATCCAAAATGTGTTTGAAATGTGTGTAGCTCGCAAATGCATACACTCTAAATGTTGCAACGAATAATGTAGTTATTTACAAATGGTTGACCCATTTGTTCTACTCTAATGATACTTTGTAGCCAAAAGAAATTTGAATAGACCTGTTTACAAAGAGTGTTCATATGGCATATCGCACATAATGGCCATAGGTATTAATTGCATTACGGGAAAACGCTTGTAAATTGTTAGCAGGCAATGTTTAGCTCTTTACACAAATATTTTTTTTCTGGACAACTAACTATGGGTTAGTGTCCACACTACTAATACAGTTGTCCCGAAAATACAAGCACATGCATGCAACGCAGACACAATATTTATTTGTACCTGTTTAATAAGACTGAAAAGTTGTGCCTTCAGTTTTGACCCAAATGGTACCAAGATGCATTTTATAAAACATTTTGACTTCTTCGCAGTCTATATAAACAGATTTATTCAAAGTTCTTTAGACTACATGGCATCAGTAGAGTTCAACAAATGGTTCAACCATTTGTACTCAACTACTTTATCCGTTGCAAAATTTGGAGTGTACAAGACTTCATATTTTTTTTTTTTTTTTTTTTTTTTTTTTTGTTTAATAACGAAATCCGGGGGAGTAGTAACCAACCCCCTTCGGGTGTGGTGTTACAAAATGGATCAGGTAGACGAGGGTTAATAGAAATCGTGTCAAAGATTACAAGGTTATCCAAAATGTGTTGGAAATGTGTGTAGCTCGCAAATGCATACACTCTAAATTTTGCAACGAATAATGTAGTTATTTACAAACACTCTAAGAAAAAATGGTTCTAAAGTTGTCCTCTCAGAGGAACCTTTTAAAGGTTCTTTAAAGAACTAAAAAGGGTTCTAAAACATGATACAAAACCATTTTTGGTTCTATCAAGAACTTTTTTGGTTCTTCAAATGTCCCTGAACCTTTTTTAAAGGTTCTATAAAGAACCTCTGTCTTGAACCTCAATAAAAGGTTCTTGCAAAATTGAAGAACCAAAAAAGGATCTTGATAGAACCAAAAATGGTTCTATATCACGTTTGGGGAACTTTTTTTGGTTCTTTAAAGAACCTTTTAGGGTTCTCCTGAGAGGACAACTTTAGAACCATTTTTGGTTCTTTGATTTCTTAGAGTGAATGGTTGACCCATTTGTTCTACTCTAATGATACTTTGTAGCCAAAAGAAATTTGAATAGACCTGTTTACAAAGAGTGTTCATATGGCATTATATATCGCACATAATGGCCATAGGTATTAATTGCATTACGGGAAAACGCTTGTAAATTGTTAGCAGGCAATGTTTAGCTCTTTACACAAATATTTTTTTTCTGGACAACTAACTATGGGTTAGTGTCCACACTACTAATACAGTTGTCCCGAAAATACAAGCACATGCATGCAACGCAGACACAATATTTATTTGTACCTGTTTAATAAGACTGAAAAGTTGTGCCTTCAGTTTTGACCCAAATGGTACCAAGATGCATTTTATAAAACATTTTGACTTCTTCGCAGTCTATATAAACAGATTTATTCAAAGTTCTTTAGACTACATGGCATCAGTAGAGTTCAACAAATGGTTCAACCATTTGTACTCAACTACTTTATCCGTTGCAAAATTTGGAGTGTACAAGACTTCATATTTTTTTTTATTGTATATGGGAATTGCATTTGTCATTTGACAATTTTGACACGATTTCTAGCATTGCTGTATAGTCTAAAGGATTGTGCAATTTTTCATAAATGAATGATATCTTGGTCCATCTATTATCCTCTCTCCGTGCCACATGTCCTGCCATTTCCATTTTGCTTCCTTGATTTCTTGTAGAATGGCTTTCAATGTTTTGGTCGGATTTCATTGTTTGCTACATTACTTGTGAGATGTGATTTGTAGCAGTCTTCTTTCCAAAGCTCTTTGCGTTGTAGTTTGTTTCAGGTATATTGTTGTTTACCGTGTTTCAGCCCCAAATGGTAGTCGTTTTGTTAGTATTCGTTCCATTTTCTAGAAAAAAAATTATATATAGTGTAATATTTGAGATATGACACCAAATATATTACCTCGTTCTGACTTGTCAGCCTAGAAAGCTAGGCTAAGTATTTACGTTTTTTGGTTTAAAATAAACAATTACGCTATCTAAACACCAAGTTTGTCCAGTATTTCTAAATTTTATAGGCTGAGAACAGTTTCAGAATCTCACAGCCAATCGTTCCTGCAAGGAAGAATTTGAAAAAACCTTGATCTCATTTCCATCTGTGAAGGCGATGTCCTTTCCTTATTATAGATAAAGGAAAAGGGAGATGGTTTTAGGAATCTGAAAAGAACCAGAAAGTTCTTGTTGTCCTCTATAAGTAACACCATCATTATGGTTCGGTTCTTCTAATGGCCAAGACATCACGTTAAGAAAACATAAATTTATTTGATTTTGGAAACTATGTGGAAGAGCTTTTGGATCTTCATAAGAGTCAAGAACCGTTTCCGTTTCAAACGCTTTTTTATTGCTCTACTTTTCCTTGCAATTAAACTATACTGTATAATTATGTTGTATATAATATTAAATAACTTGCCTAAATTATCATTGTCATGAGGATTTAAGATATTTTAGGTCAATAGTTTTAAGTACAAATATACAAGAAAACCATCAGTTACCAATCACCAACATTGATAAGTTTTCGGTTTTTGTTTAAAGGTGCAACAAGAGATTTCAAGGCATTCATATGTAGTAATTTCATATAGATAAGACATTCGATAGGTGTCTTACTTTGTATTTGGCTACAAAAATGTTACTATCACATGGCATGAAAATAAAATAGGTGATATCGTGATATAAAAATATTTAATGCCTATATTCGTGCAATAGTACAAATATATAATTCGGTAAAATTTTGACTGTTCCATTTCACTCGGCTTCGCCTCGTGAAATAGAAAAGTCATAATTTGACCTCATGATATATTTTTACTATCACACTCTTAGGCATTCAATAGTTGTATACCATTTATCGAAACATCTAAAAGGTTCATCCGTCTTGCGGAATCTTTAAAGAAATACTCTGATTTTGTTTTCAAATGTATTTAAAGGAATTCTTTTCGCATAAAAATACACACCTCATCCAGCCATTTTCTTACAATTGAGAACATTTCTGAAGTGTAGGTTTTGCACAATTTATATACAAAACTTGTCAATTATACTGTGGTACAATGACCTCGCAGTTGTTACTCCACCTTCCACCTAATTTGCGTTCCTATCAACAGCAATATGGAACCAAAGACAACGCACTGGCAATGTGCTTTCAAAATGTGCCAAAAAGCCTGCCTAGTGGAAGGTGGAATAAGTGTCAAACTAGCACTAAGGTAGACTCTTTACCCATTTGATGACCTTAAAATTGTAGCAAACCCACAGTTCAGAATTGTTTTCAAATATCTGAAAATGAGATGTATCATTTACCGAAGTATGTTATTGTGTCTAAATATTCTGACAATTCCTTTAGAAAGTGTTGAACTATTTCAAATTGGAAATAACTCCCTTTCCTTGAGGATTTCATTGAAAGTACACCAAAGAACATTTTTCTCTATAAACTGCACCTGCTATCATTATCTCGCCATAACTTCAATATGGTGCATTAGGAGACTGCTTCAGATTGTAGCGCATGTATGTAGGCTGATTCAAAAAGTGGTTTACTCATTTTTACTGCAGTTTATAAGGAATTCCTTAAAGTTTTTTCTAATAAAATGTCATTAGAAAGTGCAGTTTCGCCGGTGTGGCAGGAGATATAGTCCTCCGGGCTCACAGTCCGGGAACAATGGTGAACAATAGGGCAATCGATTCAGTCAAGACTCTAAACGCAACATTAGTTTCATGCTTTATTCCGTTGTCGTCTATGGAACCCTGACTATGATACCTGCCGGACTATGATTACTTTCACACCGGTCTAAATTAAAAGAAGTTTTTGAATTAACTCGTGCCAAACCCGAGTTATACTAATTTGAATAAAACCACCCATTTACCTGACTATATGCATCTGGGTGACTAGAGTTTCTTACACCAAATAAATAATGCGTGAGCATCCATTGGTTTATAACTTTTCATTGTTAAAATGAAAGTTTTACTTTTCTACGCATACTCAAAATACACCAATCATGAGAAAAAAATTAAAAGCTAACAAATTTAAATGATATCGAATTTTGAATCTCGCGAGACTCTGGGCAATGTTTTCTTTCCTAAACTTCTTTTAGAAGAAATACTTCAGTGCATGTTACTTGAACAAACTTAATTGTAGAAACAGTTTGTTATGAAAGATAGTAATATTATCACTGCTTGATGAATAGAAATATGATTTGATTTATGGGTTTGAATATGAGTATAACGCTTTATTGATTTAGAGTGAATAGAAACTGATGCAAGTTACCCAGATGTGTACAGTCAGGAAAATGGGCGATTTTATTCAAATGAGTATAACTTGGGTTTGGCATGTGCAAATTAGAAAATTCCTTTATCAATTTAGATTTTCGGAAATTGCTCTTTGCAATATTACCTTACAGAGACTTTCTTTGAGATTTTTTACCAAACCACTACAAAATGAGTAAACTTTTTGAATCCGCCTGTAGGCTTATCAGCATATTTTGCAGGACATTGCACCTAATAAAATAAAAGTGAAATCTTGTATACAATCCCACCATATATCGCACACTGTATATATTGTGCATATTTGCCAGAGTTCGTTGTCCGGGCTGGTCATAGAGTTATTACACTGATACTACGCAGTCAGATAAAAGTCTAAACATCACATCAGTTATAATTATAGGTCTGTTGTCTTTGAGCAGTACCATGCTATTTTCACACACGCCAAATTGAAGTTGACAGGAACAAGAACCTTCCGGGCACACCACGGCCAAAGTTGCCCCCAAGTTACCTGGATGACGGGTGGTTAATTGGGCATAGTTTATGAGGTGTTAAGGACTTGTTGACGCGCCCAAATTATGAAACACTGGCGTTGGTGTAAAACTTGCTGATGTTGGAGAATCTGTTTTTCAAATCAAGACATCGATTGATTTCTTCAGGTGTCAAAGTTTCAAGGATGGGTATGTGCGAGATGAATGTTGCGTGAAAGAAAACCGGTGTGGCGAAGGAGTGATGGTCCGCGGTCGTCCACAGTCCGGAAACAATGGTGAACATAAGGGTCAATCGATTCAGTTGACTCTTCACGTAACATTAGTTCACCGCTTTATTCCGGTGTCGTCTATGGGCCCCCGGACTGGGTTCCTGCCGGACCCATATCCCTTTACCGGTGTGAAGCAGATATAGTCCGGTGGGAGCCATAGTCCGGGGCTCCATAGACGATAACGGAATGAAGCATGAAAATAATGTAGCATGAAAGAGTCAATGAACTCGATTGGGCACCATTGTTTCCGGGACTGTGAGCGGCGGACTATATCTCCTGCCACAACGGCAATAGTCTTTCCAGTCATCTGCGAAGGATGTTCTTAGCAAATTATAAGAATCTGTGAAAAAAAAGATTTGTGAAAAGTAATTTCAAGGATTATAATCAATCCAAAAGAAGTCAATGTCTGCTCCTATAAGATCGATTGTGAGAGAGTAATGCCAAAGAGGGCTCTATATAGCGAGGCAAAACGTACGTCATCTTTAGAAATTCATCGTCTCGCCATGTTTTGCCGACCACAATAGAAAACATAGAGTACCAACAATAAAGCAATGGCATGCGCGATTCTTCCACTTACGGTGGTGCCGCTTGCATATACACTAATCCGTAGTGTTACAAATTGATGTATGTGTTAGAGGTGGCCAGGTGTAATATAGTGCACCTGGATCATTGTGATCAGTTACTCGCTTAGGTGCTTAGGCGCGCTAGGTGAAAAGATGTCTTCATTGAGGCGTTGATTTAAATCAAGATGAATGACGTGTCATTTCATTCGTTGTGTGGCCATGCAGTAGGACAAAATTAAACACCCAATAGCAACCAAAGCCAACAAAACTTGATATTTTGCCGGTTGTTGTATCGAATTGACTTAGGTGTGTATACAAGCACCCAAACTAATAATATTCCGTGCAATATTCAAAATGTCAGGCGCCCAGCAGGAAGATGGTTTGAATGGGGCCTTCCCCCCCCTGGTTAATGCTAACACACATCTTGCAAGTGTCCAAGAGATGCTAATGGCGTTCAAAGTTGTGCAGGTCAATAAAGATTGCTATGTACCCATTCGTCGTCATTTTGTAGTTTAATAAAGACTTTGTTTATTGTTAAGTGTCAACCCTTGCAGTCTATGAGCTGAAAGTTGTCTTTTAACAATAAATCGTACACAAATCAGCACTGAAGTGATTTCAATTCCAACCTTGGAATGCCATTGGTTACAAAATGATAACATAAGGCTAAGGAGAACTGCGATACGTCTTTGCCCATCAGTGTATCATCGGGCCTATAGATACATTTAAATGGCAAGTTGACCACATTTAGTTATCTATCTTTATACCATACTAATGATAGTATCAAACATTTGCCAGTCGAATCTTTAATGTTGATAACAAATCTTAAATGTGAAAAGGAGATATATTCCCGGCCCCTGTAGCCATCCAGGGTCCCATGACGATTAGCAACGAATAAAAGCAGTGGAAAACCCCCATTATTGCCCCAGGTGAAAACTGATGTTTCGAAGAGTCAACTGAGTCGAGTGCCTATTCTACAGTTCTACATACAGAATGTTTGAATTTGCTCGTGCCAACCCGAGTTATCTAATTGATTAAAACCACCCATTTTCCTGACTGCAATATCTGGGGAACTTGCATTAGTTTCTATTTACACACATCAATCATGCGGAACAAGAAAGCCTCCACTAGTTTGCAACGGTCAATTGTCAAAATGAAAGTTGTACTTTTATTTGGCAAAATTTCAAATGTGAAACTTCAGCTATAGTTTCCTATAAGAAACACTTAATTGTATTTTTACAGTCTTGAACAAACATAATTGCAGAGAAGAGTTTGCGTTTGCAATATATACGGTTGAGATAAGAAGATAAACTTAAATATTGATGATTTGTGGTCTTGAGCTAAACTTTCCGTCATTCTGACACAATAAACATTGCAATTCAATTAAAGGTGCATTGTTCGATTCTTTGGGACCCCCCGATTTACCCCGAGTAGTATCCATTTTGATATCCGACGAAAGGCCGTATTTTCTCATGTCTTCTGAAATTTCAGATTTCAAATCCATTTCTTTTTCAAGATACGGATAAAAAACTACCGTTTTAATGGTTAACATAATATTAGCACAGTAGTGCAATAGGGCTTGCACTATGCATTATCGTGTCTAACATCAAAACCAAGTATCTTCCCATGGTACTTGATGGTCAGTGTGTACAAGTATCATGCTCTCATATCAGTGAGACACGATCGACAAAAATCGGAACAGTACCTTTTTAATATTCTTGTCCCGCTTTAATTGATTTGGTGTGAATAGAAGAAACTGAGGCGAATTACCCAGATGTGTAAGTCCGGCAATGGGTGATTTTATTCAAATGAGTAAATTGTGGATTTGCATTGCAAATTTAAAATTCTTGTATTAAATTTAGACCTTCAAAACTCTCTTTGCATATATATTAACTTTACAGAGAATTCCTTTTAATTGTTTAACTAAACAAAAAATAAGTGTTTTTTGAATCAGAAGCCTGTGTGAAATGTACTAGGCCTATATTAGGTCCCATTTGAATGCATTTGCATGCTGATTCTGAAGCTCACGAAAATTCATAATTTTTGACATTTTTGAAACAAAAAATTAAAATTTTGTGTTAGCCTGCATGAGCACTTAGCTGCCTGCAGAGACGGGGGACTAAAATGATTTAGTATACTATTCTGAGATTTAAACCGATTAAATCGTTTTCAAAGTTTTAGAAAATTCACATATTGCGTTCGCTGGGACTTTGTTTTACTTATGGACCATGCATGCATGCGTCATGACAACGCATCGCTTGGTAATTACATCTTGTAATGAAAATGCAATCGTCTAAGAAGCGACTCTGGGACAGCCAGATGTTAGTTTTTGTCGACGATAACTCATTTTTCGGGTGAAGTGAAAACGTCCAGTTTATCGAGAAAAACCTCTGATTATCGACTGCGTATGTCAAGTGAAATGCCCTACCCCTCGATGTGTGTGAATTATGTTTTATCTTTTCAGAAAAGGTCTGCAACCCTAGTTAAACAGTGACAAAGAAACAACAAACAAACACACTAAAAAACAAGATCGAAGTGAATGGATTATTACACAATTTCTGCAAATTTATAACCACCCCCAACTATGGACTATTTGTCCCTCACCTCGTCCTTTCACCCCTGTGGCATTTACACGGCGGCGTAATTAAATACGAGACCACGGCGCATTCCTGCTAAGGTTTACTCCCCACAAGTCGTCCTTAAAATTTGTAACAAAATTCCCTTAAGCTATAACTAACCTGATTGTAAACGACAGGATATCGTTATGAAGAATGACAGTAATGGCAAGATTTCGAGAACAAAATAAAGAATATTGGAATATAAGAAGCATTCTCTATTTTTAAATCATCTGCCATGTTCTGCTTGATTGATGCGTGATGCATACAGTCAATTTTTGTACAAAGAAACATTTTCATACAGTTGTTAAAAAATAATTGAAAGTTACGAAAAGGCAGATTGATTGAAATGATAGAAAAAGCAACTTTGAAAAAGTTATTTTATTCTCTGATTTTTGTCAGTAAAAAATTGGCTTCCGGCTATATTGAAGTGGCGGTATGACCGCAAGTTGAAAAGCCCGTATCGCGGCGGTAGGCCTCTCACCTGAACAGCCGGCTGAAACCCTAGCAGGATCTTAAAACAAATATTTGCTAGAAATGCGGAGGCGAATGTTCAGTGGTTACAGTTTCAAGAGTTTTATGCTGAAAAAATATGAGCATATTACGGTGTCAAAACAAACTTTCAGCAAAAGATTAGTAAGGACATGGAATTTAAAAAGGGCAAATTCTTTGTGTTTAAACTATTTCCAGAAAAATACGCCCCTCCCCCCATTTTTTCGGAAGTCCGATTCCCATGCAAATTTCAAATGCTTACCAATGTACTAAATGCTTTGAAGAATCGGGATTAGACTCGACTCATAATTGGAATTTGCTTCCTTCCGGATATGCTGGTATAAGGCCATCCGAACTTCAAGTTAAACTGGTCTCCAAAAATTTTGCCGAAACCCTGGGCGAAAACCCCTGGCTAACCTGAGACAGGTATATTTGTCTCAGCTAAAATCCGGGCGCTAAAAATGTTTTCGTTTTAAACAAAAACAGAAACCCAAACTCTGAAAAATTATATTATTTCGGAGCCTAACATAGGTTTAACTGCAAAGAGATTGAAATGCAAAGTTGGCGAAATTTGTTATTGTCTTTCTATACATTTCATCATTTCATAGCTTTCAATCAATTGAGCAAACTTGGCGCTGTCGATGTCCTCCAAAATCAGTGGCGACGCCAGGGACAAAAGAAAAATGACGGAGTTTTGGCAAAAATCAGCGATTTGGGGCCAAAATCACCAAATTTGGCAGAAATCGGCGATTTTGGGGCAAAATTGGTTAAAAATCTGCAAAATTTAGGTTGTTTTCCCCAAAAAATCACTTTCCCCAAAAGCAATCACTCTCCCCCGTCCCCAGAAAAAGAAGTTGGCGCCGCCATTGGCCAAAATATATACAAGGTGAGTAAAAAACTTGACCCTGATCGTGTCCGCCATTTTGAATTTTTAAGTAACATATATCTAACATATGTGGTATCATCTTAAACTTTAGATCATTATCTTTAATTTGCTGCAAATATCATTCACATCGGTTAGGTATAGACCAAGATCAGTCGTTTGAATCAAGTAGTCGGTTTTGCGCTCTGTCCATGGATTCACATTAAACATCAGTTAAAATGAACAGCATTCAGCGAAGCAAATCAGCGACCAGAAGAAAATCGGGCTATTTATCGACTGCAGAATAAATGTGACAAAATTAAGTCACAATTTACCATCGATGTCCTCTTATAAACGTTTCTACGCCCTCATCACTCATAAAATTATTTGAAAAATAAATTAACTTGATACATGTGTCAGTTTCTGGAGAAGTTGAGACCAAAATATGCCATATCTTGAAAAAAAAAAGTGTTTAAAAGAAAAAAACTTACCATTATCACTGGTTTTTACACATTTAAGATGCCACCTTATTTGACATAAACATAGACATACCCTTATCATTTTGGGGAGTCATTTGCATTGCTAGTTGGCCGCCGTGCATTCAAATGGGAATCCGTGGATAGGGGAAAAGCGGACTACTTGATTCAACAGACGGTAGTTCGGCCTATACGGAGCCGATTGGAATTATCTTTGCAGTAAATTAAAGATAACGAAATAGGCTTTCCGATAATACCACATTATGTTAGATATATGTTATTTAAAACTTCAAAATGGCGGACACAATCAGGGTCAAGTTTTTTTTACTCACCCTGTAGAACCTTCAATGATAAGTGATGATTCTTTACGGAAAACGTTCACCATCATGTTTCCCAACGGTTCGCAAAGAACGAACTTTTTTTCCATTGAGAGTTACATAATTTATATTATCAATCAGGTTTTTTTTGTTTTACAAACGTGTATTTTAAAAAATTCTCGAATATCTTTAAACCGATAGGGCGACATACGTACGTATACACTTAATCACTGATTTTGTTCAAAGTATATCTATACAGGCATCGCATATCTCATGTGAATTGCAGATCTGTCATTAACTCAATAACGATATTGATATTATTACAATAAATATTCACTACCCGTCCTGGGATTTTGCATGCCTTAGGTTGGCTTTTGACCGAGAGGGCATACACCTTAAAGATCGAGGGTTTTGCGGGGTTGGTTTGTGGCACAGGGGATGGTCAGATCTGATGACACTTCCCCAGGACACTTAATATACCGCTTGGAGGTTTGAAACACTGTTGGATTAACTAGTGCATATTTTCTTGACGATAAATTACGCGGTGAAAATGTATTCCTGTGTTTACACCCACCGCGGTAATCGAGCGGAACTTTTAACTTCTGGATATTTACTACCTGTAGTTAATAACCAGTTCGGGTTAACCGAATGATGGTTAAACAGTGGGCATGCATGAATGTTATATAATGTTTACATTTCGTGCCAAATATCTGAGGGAGAAAGTAGGTGAAAGGGTTGTTGTTCTCCAAATGAGACCTACAAAGTTTAAAGAATTTAAAAGAAACGAGAGAAAGGTCGACATAATATTCTATATGATGCCCAGCCAGACCACACACGACAACAAACAACGGGCGATGACGAATGACTGACAGTCAGACAGGCCCAACCGATCTTCCAGTCGGAAAGTTTATAAACCGAGCAGAACTCCACACTCCACAGACATTCACAAACAGCACGACAGACAGACAAAAAGAGAGAAGACATACAGACAGACAGACAATAGAACACAAGAAGCTGCGACGGGCTGGGCCTATTTACGCATCGCATTTTATGCAAAGGTTCATTATTCCGAAGTTTCGTCGCCGCGCGCCGGAGTGCCATTTTTCGACACATCAAGCATCATATCCCGAGCAAAATCCAAGACACCATCCGGTTCAGTGTAGTGTAAATAGTGGTCATGCATGAGAAATCCGAAAAATTATGATAGGTCCACCACATAGTAACCTATGAAACCACTGAGTTAACCAATCCATCAATTAAACTTGATAACCAAAATAATTTCTTTTTAATTGCCATTAATTAAGACCGCCCAAGCTTCCTGCTTAAACCGAACTTGCTTGCTTAGCTTTGGGTTATATTGTTTATGGGTACGCCTACCATTGTAATAATCAATATGAAACCAAAGAAAAGTTTGTGTTTAATTTATTTTATCTGTTTATATTTGTTAATTTCTAAAATCTGCGTACTGTGCAAGACGTCTTCGGGGATGAACCATTTTTGGCCTAAAGAATCACTGGTGTGTATGGAAACCCTCATTCATTCAAAAATGTCCGGATCGTTTGCCGTGGTCAACCATACTGACCAGGTCAACAACCTTGAACCTAGGGTTGAGCAATTATTGCTTGCGTCCGGTAGTCCACTCACTTTATAGGGGGAAATTCTGGATTTCTTATTTTTAAAAAAATGGAGATGAACGACGCGGCAGTGCTGTGTGCATGATTTCGGAAGTAAAGTGAGGGGTATATAGGGGAGCCCACGCTTGCGTGGAAAGGGCATGCATGGTCAAGGATCAAATCCGGCGACCACTCCCTAACTAAAAGTCCATGCGATTTTCCTCAAGCTCAAGCGTAGCCCCTAATTACCACCCTGACCACTATAGCTCCTAGACTATAACAGCTACTAACTCCATCCACAACTCTCGTACATCATATACCTGATTGACCTTTAAGGTGCCTCATCCGATTGCAACATATATTTTCTCTGTCTTTATACGAAAGGTCAAAAGGCACCACCAACATTCTTTTAATAATTCCCCAATTTCACTTGAATCGACATACCATTTTTGTATATAGGCCTACTAATAGAGTACAGTACGAAATATTTTCCGGTCACTGTAAACAGACCATAGTTTAGCCTGTAGCATCATAATGAGAAAGAACTACAAAGAAGTCAGTCAAAATATTTTGCAGATGAGATGAGGAAAAGTACAAGCTTTCTAATCGTACCAAACGGGTTTGATGGCGTGAAAGGTTGGGTCGAGAGGCTGTGGAGCTGGTATAGTGCCCCTTTAATTATACCGTGAAAAGTGGCAGAGATCTCGGTTACCTTACAGAGGTGGGGATCATAGACCCCTCCTTATAACCCAACCCGTTTTCCTAAGACACATATATAGGCCTATGATATTTATGCTGTCATTTCAGTTCATGTAAATTATCTATTATAAAGGGAGATTGAAAACTATGGTCGGGTGTTGCCGCATCCTGGCACGTCCATACACGTCTGCATCAACATTTTCAGGACGTGCTCAATATGGTGGTATTCATAATATCAAGCCTTATACTACATCCTGTAATCTCTTCTTTCCAGCTTACTCCGACTGCCCCGACTTAGGACGAGCGGTTATGGGTTGAGCGCTAGTCCCGGGAACCCTACCTCTTTCCAGTTGCAGTAACCGTTTTGTCATTGTTTGGATGTTTTCTATCAGTCTTCATCTACATGTGAAGCCCGTGCAATATTTGTTTGTGAAGCTAGGAACGAGGTGAGGTGACGAACAACAAGGTGCCAAGTCAGTGCCCCTTCTTTACCATACATTTCCTTAGAATGGAAACCATAAGATAGGGCTTGCAAGCTTGAATACACCGAAGAGGAAGCAAGCTCCTAGCTATCTGGTAGTCTTCCACTGGATGTATGGTCGTGCGACCCCGCGTGCGACTAACTCCAAGCTACCAACCTTTTTAATGTTGTTTCTTGTGAGCCACAATGTATAGGTAGCTCGCAGAGCCATTCTTGGTATACAGAGTCCAGTACCTTCTTGATTTCCTTATTGTCAGCCCTTGAAGCAGGTTCTCAGAGTCTGGTTGGTGAATCCTCTGGACCCCATGCACTTCTACTGGGAAGTATTTCAGCTGCCATCCAGCTTCTAGTGCTTCTTTGATAATGTCTTCATATTTGCACTTCTTTCGGTGGTTTGCTTGTGCCATATTCTCTTCTGCTGGTACTGTCAGTTCAATAACAACACCTTCATTCCTTGCAGGAGAATAGATGGCGATACCTGGTCTCCGTGACTTGGTGACTATTTCTGGCGGAATATGATGGGGCATTTGTCTTCATTCCACACCACAGCCCAGTCTTCACTGTTCTGGATACATTCTTGCAATTGTTTTGATTTGCTTGTCATCCTCTTTTTTGATGGTGTTCTTGCTCGAAGGATGGCTGCATGGCAGGGGATGGACAATCTCACGAAGGACTGTGTCGATGTCTCCATGCAGACAGTCCTTTCTGATCGTAATCAGTAGGCCTATAGTGGCAGCAGTTGAATATGTGCATCACAGACTCTGCAGTTGTTATATCCATACGGAGCACACTGTCCAAGAGCATGTTTATTCCATTTCTTCAGATTGGCTGGTGTAGGAAGTGTATCCTGATGTATAATGTTCAGGTAGAATTTCAGCATTTCTGGTGACCAGGAGTAGAGGACCTAATTCTTCCTGATGTCCATTTGCAGCATTGCCATCTCCCAACATAGCCATCTACTTTGTTAAACCTTATTGTACAGGGTTACCAACATATGTTCCTCTGACACTTCTGTCAGTGTCACAAGTGTGTTCTTTCTTGTTCAACTGGTCAATGCGTTTCCCAGACTTGGTGTAACGGAGGCCATGTTGGCTATGCTGTCATTGATGAAAAGATGTCTTTCGCTTTCATGCAGCTCTCTCACCCCATTCCAGTGCCTAGATACCAAGCATGTGTCCGTATAAAAATTTGGTTTCTGGGTCCACTGCATATTTCATTCAAAATGTGATACTTCACAACTTGCATGCATTTTAGGTAGGTAGAAATGGCCTTTAGTTGCAGACCTTTGTTGTTTGTACAGGATGGATGGATTGGTACACCTTGGTAGTCCTGCCCACTTCTTCATATCAGGTATCGAGTTGCCAGAGCTTCCAGATTCTTGGCAAATGAGATAGGAATGAATTAGTGTCGGTGTAGTAGGAGGATATGGTCCTCGGTACTCATAGTCCACTGCCACCTACAAAGGTTAACCCCGCTGCACTAACTCCTGGCCTTACTCAGTAATTTTGAACACTTATAGGAAGCCCTATACAAGTGTTCCCAAACTGTTACAATTGAACACCAATTATGTGTTCAAATATGCGTCCAAAAGGCGTCATGTGTTCAAAAAGATGCGTCGAAAAGGTGTCATGTGTTCAAATAATTAATACCTGACACCATGACGCCCTTTAACGCCCTCATGAGTTCCCAAACTGTTACAACTGAACACCGATTATGTGTTCAAATATGCGTCCATTATGCGTTCATTTGTTAACACTAGTGTTCAAAATTAATGATAGTCAGGTGACTAAGGCCAGGAATAACTTTACGTTTGTTACTTTTTTCAAAGTGTTTTTGTTTCAAAGTGTTTTTGGATACAGGACACTGTTAAAACAAAAAATACCGGTGCTTTTGGAAAATAATTCCAATATATAACTTTAAAGTAACAGAACGTGCACCTTTTGGTGTTAAAAACCTGAACACAATTTGAGGCTTCCGTTTAATTTACAGTAATGGAAAGACGTGACATAGGGGTACAGTATGACCATCAGGCCAAGAAACGCCCCTGCAGGTACGTGTAAAGGAAGCCCACCACCATGCCATTGGGAAGTTAGCATAATCCATTACGTTCATGCCAAGAATGTCAAAAGTATTTTACAGTCAAGTACACTGTAACAAGGTCATGTATTATATTATGCTGCTGTCCCGTAACCTAGCCCGTCAATCAATCAATTCAAAGAGCAACATAATAGCAAGAAATTTGTCAGTTTTGTTCCAAAGTTTACTTTTGCCCGAGGTTTACAACATGTCGTGTTTATTCGGTAGAAGTCAGAAAATGAAGAAAGGAAATAGAAACAAAAGGGGTAATAACTTCACTCAATCTTTGGTCACCTTATCATTTTTTGCGAAAAGATTGTGTCCGAGGTTCTCTTGCTTTATTTAATTATGTTGTTTAACGCATGGAAATGATAACATTATTACTGATTGGAAACATGTTCGGGGAGTAAAGTGACCTGTATATATTTTTAACGTGCATTTCGATCACTATGAGCTAGAAAATCTAATTCCCATTCCCTTGGGCACAGTTCAGTACCTTCCATTCACCAGTGTATTTAGAAAAACACCCCCTGGTTTTGGGATGATCTAATGATACCCAATCAACCAAGGTCAGTTCATGTCAATGTAATGTACAATTCCAACCCTGAACTGTGCCCTTGGTGGATGAGCATATTGTAACTACGTGGATCGAAGGCAACTATGCTTATTAATCGACACTTGTTCATGTTGTTATATCAATTCCTAAATGTTTTTTCTCGAAAGAAAGACTGATTCTTACAGAAAAATTCCGAAAGTAAAAAAAAAATGATTATTTGTGAACTTCGTGTTTTACGGGTGTAAGAGAAGAAACCAGGCTTCTTAAAATACAAATAATTTAAAAATCTAATACATCTAATTAAAAATAAAGTCAGTCCCACATAAAGGTTAAAAATTATTTCACCTTTCAGGGTGTTTGGAAAAAGCGTGAAGGAAGGGAAGGTTTCCTATTTTTTCATATTTTTATTTTTCGCGATGCAAAATTGGCATTGCTATACAGTTGAGGTACCGTTATGTCTTGTGTCAACAAAACCCCAATGATAATACGGAATTTAAAAAAAGAAAATTAATTGATTTGGTCGTAATGTCATTACTCTTTAAATGCCAAAAGTGAATTTGAACTTCCTTACAGTGACTACAGGGCCTACTCCAACAAAGGGGAAATTTCAACCCTTTTAGAAGATTTTTGGTCACATTTACTTTTGATAATTTACAAAAGTAAAATTTTATATTTTGTAAATCAAGAGAATAAAATTGAATCCAAAAATTTCTGTGAAGGCTTGTAATTTCACTCTTTTTGGAAAGGGCCCTGTAGCCACCTTTAAAGAGTGAAATTCACTCTTTATTACAGTTAGAGAGAGAGGGGGGGACGGGGACGGACACGTTTGCATGTGTCGTATGGGAACTCTTCACAACTTTTAGGGAAAGGGGTCACAAAATCTATAGGAGAAGAGTTCCCCCCCCTTTTAAACACACCGACTTCTCGATAAACATCACATTCCTATCAATTAACCTCGTCTACCTGAGCATTTTTTGTAAACAAAATATCGAAGGCGGGGGTTTACCACCCCTGTGATTTTCGTTAACTGAACACCCGTTCCCTGTAAATTTGGGTACCAAGGAATCGCTTATAGTTTCTTCTTCCTCCATTGGTACCAAAATAAGTCCCAACATCCCATTATACGTCACCATGACGTCATATGTTGAGGAAAGTACGAAAATAACTGGAATATAATGGAAAAATTGATATTTCGCAATTTTAAGCGACTTCAAACACCTTATTATGCTCTAAAATGCGTCATTTATAAAACTTCATTTCCATAGACACAGGAACACAGTGAAAAATTGATTTTTTAATGTGTGGGTCTATGGAAATTGGCAGTTTTTTGTCTGTAGCAGGCGAACTTATAATGGACGTCATTGGTGACGTAATCTAGGCATGTTGGTAACTCATTTTGTATCATGGAAAGAGGAGGACCATAGCTATCTATTGTGCCGCCAATCACTCTGTCCTGGATGTTCCTCCTCCTTCCTGTGTTTTGTGTTAAATCAGGTTGTACTTCTCCCTCTCCCCCGCCGGTATCCTCCATCACTTTGGGATCACCCTGTATCCTTCCTATACCCGGTGGCATTTTGTTTTTGGATAAAAAGATTCGGAACATTTCATTACCATTACATTAAATCCATTTGGCAACCAAAAAAGGGGATTTTCGCAAGCCGGGGAAAACCTGAAGGGGGGGTGGTAACCACCCCTCCAAGATCCAGTATATGCACATGTTCTTTCGACTGTAAAGGGACATATTTAGGCTGAGGATATAAATCTTTCCTTTTTTCACTTGATTTGGTTGTAGAGCACTTTAGAAGACCTGAGGCTTATAGTACAAGAAAGTATAACCAAAAGAATCCAAAATTTGCTTTGAACTTGACATACTGATAGTTGCCCTACAGCTAATCCACTTATATTTTCAGTCTGTTGTGCCAGTTAGAAAATGCTACGCATCTTCTTTTACATAAATGGACGCTAGAAGGGTGGTCTCGAACTCGACCTCCGAACAACCGACCTCAGACTCGAAACATCAGACCCGAAGTAAGATCACTTCCGGGTCTGATGTTTTTCGAGGTCTGAATTTTTCTAGACACCCCGGGGGGATGTCTAGAAACATCCGACCGCTAAACTACAATCAGACCTCAGAACCCGGAAGTATTTTTTTTTTTTTTTTGCCAAGTCAACATTTTACTCCGGGTCGATGTTCGAGGTCTTATGTTCTAGACACCGGGGGGGGGGTGTCTAGAAACATCAGACCTCGACACATCAGACCTCAGACCCGGAAGTGAAGTTTACACTTCCGGGTCTGAAGTTTCTAGGTCCTATGTTTCTAGACACCGGGGGGGATGTCTAGAAACTCAGACCCGCGAAACAACAGACCTCAGACCCGGACGTGATTTTTGTTTTTTTTGCCGATCAACATTTTACTTCCTCCGGGTCTGATGTTTCTATGTCTGATGTTTAAGAACACCCGGGGGGGGGATTCTAGAAACATCAGACCTAGAACATCAGACCCGAAGTAAAATGTTGACTCGAATCTCAAAAATTTTCCCCGAAGTCACGTTTCACTTCTGGGTCAGTGATTTTTTTGAATTCAAGTAGAACCCTCAACGTGCCGTGACACGGAGGATTTTTGGCCCTGGTTTTCTTTCTTCTGCCGCTAAATGAGGGGGGGCGCCGAACAGTCGAAAGAGAAAGGGAGTATGTCGGTGGGGAGGAGGTGTCCTCCCTTTACGGGCACAACCTTTGCAACGTTCGCATACCAAGACAACATCCCAGCATGCAAGGACAAATCGCCGGAATAAGGAGAGAATGAGGCCCTCTATAATCAAAATGTATATTTCACCATCAATTTTGAGTGGGTGTTTGACAACTACTTTATCCTATACGCAGGTGTTTTTTATATCCCAAAATACACTTGTATCCAAACAAATGAGAAAAGAGCTGAGAAACTTCAGGGGCGCGTTCTCGGAAAAAGCCAGCTTAGAGCATGCCTCCATTTCAATGACCGTTGATTACTATATGGAACAGGAAAGATGTTGCATAGCTGCCGTGTCATGGAGTTGTAAGTGACGGCCTGTAAATAGACCTATTGTCCTCATCAGCTACAAGAGGCTCCATGAGGCAGCCCTTTATAACAATACCCAAATACCTATATAGCCTATGCTGCAAGATTTGGTATTCTATAACCATCTTCACACCAAGCAGACCCTGGAATACAACACAATGTCCCATGACCGCGCTATCCCTATGAGCCTGATTCCCATGACGCAGTTCAAAAGCTTTCATGCACCATTGTATTACAAATACATCCGCTGTATTTTTACAGTCAGAATTATGAGTACCCAGGACAGAATAGCATTATCATCTGTTTATAACCTGTTCTCATCCAAGCTACTGACAGAGCCCCTTGGTAGATTAGCAGTGCCTGACACATAAGTTGATGTGGTATGGTTTGGAATTCACAGTTTGTTGTTGTTTTTGGGCAATTCCATTTAGTGTTCCTTCCCCCCAGAACAAAAATGCAAAAATGATGTTTCCACGCCCCATAACCATACGCCACTCACATCTATGTTGCTAAATAATATAGCGCACATCTTGAAAAACGCGGCTTGTGGTTCTTGGGGTGGAAGGCTTCAAATATGGACATTTTAATTTCCTGTGAATCCTGTATTATAAAGTTTACATAAACCGACTTTTGGTGGAATTTAAGTGTAAGTGTGATTTTATGAAAAACCAGCAAAAGGTAAACTTTGAGAGCAGGTTTTTTTTTTTTTTGGTCGCTTTATTGCAAACTTTTCAAGTTCATCCTTTCTTATGAAAACTAAGAGGGCTTCATTCATGTCCTTATCCGGCGATGTCCTTTATAGAACATTTGGAATCTCTAATTGGTATGGGTAAATTTCATCCTTCATGGCCAACCGTTTGCAAAACGTGGTGGGTGCGGGAGGTATGTAAGTTTGGATATTTAGTTTTCAAGACATGTTTTTTATGAATATTAGATCAGTAGATAGACCCGATTTAAAATTGCAAGTTAATTACTAAAAACCTTAACTGATTAGGTAGTCTAAGGTTTAAATTTATCAAATGGGGACTTTTGGAACTGCCCCTTTATATGAAATGCGATTGCGGCTTGTGGAACTGAAGTTTTGGGTAAAATGATATGCTTTGAGCGGCTAGCAAGTAGTGAATGGGTGTATTAGCCACGCACGTCCATTTGGTCCAGTCGGGGTCAAGTCCAGGGAGATCTCCCCTGTCAGCCCTGAATAATAGCAGATTTGTTTTCTTTCTACTTTTTTTTCATTTTTTATAACTTACAAAACTTCTCAGGCAGACGGGTAACTAGTCCACAATCCAGGCCAGTCTCCCCCCATTTTTAAAAAGGAAAAATGGGGGGGGGGGGGGTGTGTCCTGCCCTCTTAGTACAGAAAATCAAGATTTTCCGCCCATTTTGAAGTCACTTCCGGGACTGAGTCGATGTTTCGAGGTCTGATGTTTTTCTAGACATCCCCCCCCCCGGTGTCTAGAAACATCAGACCTAGAACATAACAGACCCGGAAGTACTTCACTTCCGGGGCTGAGGTCTGATGTTTCTAGGCCTGATGTTTCTAGACATCCCCCCCCCCCCCCGTTGTCTAGAACATCAGACCTCAAAACATCATACCCGGAAGTAAAATGTTGACTTCGTCAAAACAAATCACTTCCGTTCTGAAATCTGTTGTTTCGAGGTCTGATGTTTCTAGACTCCCCCCGGGTGTCCTATAACACAGACCTCGAAACATCCAGAACCCGGAAGTGCATTTCTTCCGGGTCTTGATGTTTCGAGTCTGAGGGTCTTTTTTTCGAGGTCTGTGATTGTTTCGAGCAACCCGACGCTATGAATGGCTTTTTCGGGCATGCCCTAGTTCTAGCCATCTACAGACGACCACACACAAACTTATGGTGAAAATAACAATTAATTTGAACATTTTAAATTTATATTGCATAATCCATCGATTACATGTAATTTTCATTGTCCGGTCAAGACATTTAAATACAAATTGATCAAGCTCAGAACGAAAAGATTGTTGCTTTTTCGTTTAGGGGTATTTGTTAATTAATGGAGATATGCTATGTCCGATCTATTTTTGTGAATACAAAATTTGGCTTTGTTCAAAACATAATACAATAATATATAACACTAATAATAATAATACTATGTCTCTCCGCGATAATCATTTGACATATGTCCCTTTTCATTCACATATTATGTGTCTGTACGAGAGTATCACTAAAATATCGGATTTTGTCGCATATTATGGTGCTTTTGGTCCTCTGAACTTGTGGGGTATATTACACTATGTCTAACTTGTTACGAACGTGCCAAAATTGTTTTTTTTTTTGTTTTTTTTTTTGATTTTTCTGTTGAGCAAATCCTGAGAGTGCCTTTAAATTCAAATTTCAACAACTTTTTTTTCATAAACGTTTTTTAAAAAAAGATCTAACCTTGTCAAAGGTTCGAGAAACTGATCCCTTATCTTGCGATTGGAGTAAACGATTAAGAAGAGTGAAGTATAGTGATTGCGATCTGTGTTGGGTGGTCCTTGCCGTCAGAGATTTTGGCCGATTCACGCTCCAGGACCATGACCAGTCTTCTTATCTCATAAGGCATCTCTGCAATATTGTTCTACTTCAAAAAATAATCCACAACTCTGATGTGTATTTCCAATCTCCACTCTAAAATACAAATAAAATCATAAACTAAATTTGTGTTCCTGGAGTGGGAGGATTCGAACCCACGACTTTAGATAACACGCCGAGCGCCCACAGACACACGCCACGAAATCCTAGCCGGCAGGAAGTCGTTCTTGTAAGTACTCAATATAACGTTAACGGAATAAGCGCACACATAATAATGAATAGCGCCCCTATGAGACGACTTGAAAATACCCTGCTCCTGAGCAGAATTCGGCCAAATCTCCAAGAATCAGTGGTCTTGGGTGTTGTCAGAGGGTGTTGGGGGAGACTCAAGAAGTTTTTCCCGATTGCTGTACCAGCTTCAGAGCAGATGCGGGGGGGGGTGGGGGGGGGGGGGGAGTGACCCATCTGGCCGATTTTGGGCAGTGGGGATTTCCAACGGTAATTTTGGAAACTGCTACTTCCATTTACTATGAAAATAAACCTTCGTTTAAAGTCGGCCCTGCCCTTTTCACAAAAATAATGAATTTTCTTTTCAAGTTTGCTCTCAAATGATAGTCTAGGCCATTGGTAAGAACAGAGATATATTGTTACACACAAAATCACATAACCCCCAACAAGATAGGGACTATGCAGATGAGGATAAAGACCTCCAGGTAATGTGTAGGCCACTTTTAAGTTTTCCATCCTTGTAATCAATCAACAATGTGTATATTACATGAATAGTTTGGACTCGATTCACTGAGATTAACCCGACAAGTTATGCCCGATCAAACAGTGTGCGTAGCGTGGGAAACATGCAAACGGTGTGTTCTGTGTGTTGCAACGACGCAGTTTTCGTCGTCTGCCTGAATTTAACGGAACGTCGCCGGCTACGTTAAATTACAAAATCGTTCTTTTTACCCATAAAGGAACTGATTTGTTTTAATCATTCGGGTGAGGGCCTTGGTATAATTATAAAAGCTTACAACATGGCAAAAATATCGATTTTTGAAAATCCTGAGGTCGCACTATTTTTCAAATGTGCCGTGTCTCTTTAAGATCTGGGGGTGGGGCTTATATGATATTTTGGCCCGAAATTATGGACCAGGAGCATCAGGGATAATGGTCCTGGATGCATCATCACTCTGGAGAAAAGGCTGGAGCAAGTATTTTAGCAGTAGTCAAGTTCCACTCCCCATGGAGCATATCTGCCCATATGCTCTGGACCCTTTGTAGCAAAAAATGCTCCAGGAGCAATATTCAGCATATCAAATATGCTCCTGGACCATATTTTTTTAATTAGCTCCAGGAACGCATTGGCAAATATGGTCCTGGACCACTTGACTTAGAATATTTTACACGATTACCGGCGTTGCACTTTAACTCAAAACCGCAAGGTCGGATCAACTAAAAGTTGTGTATAAGCTTTTCTCAGAGATCTATTTAACATGATCAAACAAAGGGGCTGGAATCAACGAATTCACCTTTAACAAACATCCGTTGATTCAATCACTCATATCGCTTCCAGCGAATAAAAGCGGGTAGCTCGTACGCTCCCTCCCAAAAAAGCACCTATACGTGGTATATATCTGTAGCCAACCTCGCTCACGTCCGCTCCAGGAGCGCTCCATGTTTGACCATACTCGGTAGACCAGGGTGCGCTTGGGTGGTTTCATGAGGGACATTCATACTCTTTTACGGAATAAAGTCAATAATGATGCGTTTATTCCGTTATAAGACAAAGAATCTGTGTTAAAACCCAGCTCACGAACTTGTACCAACCAAATGAGCGTCATGGAGCGGTCACGGAGCGCCCCATGACCGCTCCATGACCGATCCATATTTTATTGACGCTCATGGAGCGACGATGAAGCGAGGTTTGCTTAAAGTGATACCACCACATACAAATAAAAGCATGGGGCGCGCTTTCTTGAATGTCGCGCAGACCAGGCCTGTCGCAGACGATGGCGGCCAAACATTCAAAGTTAGTCAGGAGGCACCCGAAACCCAAATATGCCCCGAAATCATGAGTATAACCCATCAAGTATTTATGATTGAGTAATATTTTGGGCTACGAGGCCCAGTAGGGACTCATACTGACATTTCAAGTGTGTTAACATGCCCTGAATCAATCAAGATGTCAGCCAATATAACTGCCTTTGAAATTGTCAATGGCATGGATATATTGGCCGTCATTTGAACTGTAAGCATGTTGTCACGCAAAAATATCAATACGAGTTTGTAATGATCAAGACAACAGGTCATACTTTATTTAATGATAACTTTGGATGCTATAACTAAATATTAACTAAAACCAAATTGTCATGATTATCGTCTTCTTCTTTGGTATGAGGCAGCAGCTAAATGTTTTGAAATTGTGGAGCCATGCAGCACTGTTGATTGGTTGGGGTTGGAGAAGTCTATATCCACCGGTGGACGTAAAGGATAGGGCACTCATTGAGAAGGGATCTGCAGTCTGTGATGGAGGCCACATTGGCAGGCTGGAGATGGTCGCAGCCCATCGGTGCATATTAATTGCTTATGAAACGACCGTTTCAGGGCTAGCGTTCAAGGTTGGTGGAACCCATCCAAGAGTTTGATATGGCCCGAAAAAGGGCAAGTTAATATTTGGATAATATTTATAATAATAATAAATTATTGTCTTCAAATCCGTGGGGGTTAGGGGATTAACCCGCTACAAAACAGTGTAATTTCCAAGAATGGTCTTTAGATTCAAATATTCGTGACCAGAGATAGACTTTAGTGAGCTTTGTCGGAATGCGTAAGAGCGCCCTGTTACCGTTAAGTCTTTGAAAAACGACTAGCAACTCTGAATCGGCATGTTGATGTTCGATTTTGCGTCACTGTGTTATTAGGTGGCATGTCCTACCCCCGGTATGTATAAATGCGAAATGATGCGCCCTTTCAAGATGGGAAACACACGGGGGGGGGGGGTATCCAATCGTCACACAATTGGCGCAAAACAAGAGTGACAATCCTGCAATGTTTTTTTGATCCCTTTATTGTGATAGGGGGTTTAGGGAGGTTCTTGATGCAATTTTATAAACACTAAAATACCTAGTCAACTATGTACCGACTAAAAGGATATGACCACGTATGACAAAAAAGGGTTCATTTTACACTTTGTTACCAAAAGTGGGTTAAAAATTTAACCCCCATTTGAGGGCCGCACTATTTTTAAAGTGTGCCAGTGTCTCTTTAAGATCTGGGGGTTGGGGGGGCTTATATGAGATTTTGCGCCGAAATTAGGTCCAGGACCATCAGGATAATGGTCCTGGAGCATAAGTAATCTGGAGAAATAGTCTGGAGCAGTATTTGAGCAGTATCAAGTTCCACATGCCCCATGAGCATATCTGCCATATGATCCTGGACCATTGTGTATTAAATATGCTCCAGGAGCATTTATTCAGAATATTCAAATATGTCCGGACATATTTTTTTATTTATGCTCCATGACCATTGGCAAATATGGTCCTGACCATATTTGACTTAGAATATTTTTACAGATTACCGTGCTTGAACTTAACTCAAAACCGCAAGGTCGGGACAACTAAAAAGTTGTGTTAAGATTTTCGCAAGGATATTCTAAGTGAACAATGAATAAAACAGAAGGTGCGGGAAATCACGGAAATTGCACCTTTAAACATCCGTTGATCAATACACTCATATCGCCTTCCAAGCGAATAATAAGCGGGTAGCGCGTACGCTCCCCGCCCAAAAAAGCAATACTACTATTATGGTGGTATATTTGTAGCAAAACCTCGCTCATCGTCCGCCCTCCAGGAGCGCTCCAGTTTGACCATACTCGGTAGACCAGGGTGCGCTTGGGTTTCAGGCGACATTCTACTCTTTTACGGAATAAACGCAATACGATGATGATGCAGTTTATTCCGTTATAAGGAAAAGAATCTGGGTTAAACCCGAGCTCACGAAAAAACTGATACAACAAGGGAGCGGGTCATGAGGCGGTCACGGGCGCTCCATGACCGCTCCATGACCGCTCCATATTTTATTGGAGCGCTCCTGGGAGGCGGACATGGCGAGGTGTGCTACAGATATACCACCATACAACTAAAAGCATGGGCGCCGCTTTTCTTGAAATTGTCCTCGCAGACCAGGCCTGTCGCAGACGATGGCGGCCAACACATTCAAAGTAGTCAGGAGGGCACCGAAAACCAATATGCCCCGAAATCATGAGTATAACCCATCAAGTATTTATGATGAGTAATAATTTGGGATCTAATGCCCAGGAGGACTTCATTCTGACATTTCAGTGTGTTACATGCCACCAATCAAGTTCAGCCAATATAACTGCCTTTGAAATTGTCATGGCATGATATATTGGCCGTCATTTTGAACTTTAAGCATGTTGTCAAAGCAAAATATCAATACGAGTTTGTAATGATCAAAAAAAAAAAAAAAAAAAAAATGAGAGTACTACCTACCTAGCGTTGATATAGAGGGTCCATACTAACTACCAAAGGTGTCAAACCTTTTCTGTAGTGAGGGGTAAACGATGATGTTTGACCTGGGTCCTAGCTCCTCCACTAAAACATTCAAAGTTAGTCAGGAGGCACCCGAAACCCAATATGCCCCGAAATCATGAGTATAACCCATCAAGTATTTATGATTGAGTAATAATTTTGGGCTCTATGCCCAGTAGGAACTCATATCTGACATTTCAAGTGTGTTAACATGCCTACCAATCAAGATGTCAGCCAATATAACTGCCTTTGAAATTGTCATGGCATGATATATTGGCCGTCATTTTGAACTTTAAGCATGTTGTCAAAGCAAAATATCAATACGAGTTTGTAATGATCAAAGACACACATGTCATACTTTAATTTAAACTTTAATAATCATTTTGGATGCTATAACTAAATATTAACTAAATACAATACAGATGTATCGTCTTCTTTTTGCGTATGAGGCAGCAGCTAAATGTGTTGAATTTGGTGGAGCCTGCAGCTCACTGTTGATTGGTTGGGGTTTGAGAGGTCTATATCCACCGGTGGACGAAAGGTAGGGCACTCATTGAGAATGTGATCTGCAGTCTGTGATGGAGGGCCACATTGGCAGGCTGGAGATGGTCGCAGCCCATCGGTGCATATTAATTGCTTATGAAACGACCGTTTCCTGTGCTAGCTGTTCAAGGTAACCCATTCCAAAGAGTTTTGACTATGGCCCGAATAAAGGGCAGTTAATATTTGTATAATATTTATAATAATAATAAATTATTGTCTTCAAAATCTGTTGGGGTTAGTGGATTAACCCGCTACAAAACAGTGTAATTTCCAATAATGGTCTTTTAGATTCAAATATTCGTGACCAGATATAGCCTTTAGTGAAGTCTTTGTCCGATATGCGTAAGAGCGCCCTCATACCGTTAAGTCTTTGAAACGACTAGCACTCTGAATCGGCATGTTGATGTCGATTTGAATTCACTGTTGTTATTAGGTTGGCATGTCCTACCCCCTGTATTGGATAAATGCGAAATAGATGGCGCCCTTTCACAGATGGGAAACACACCGGGGGGGGGGGGGCTATCCAATCGTCACACAATTGCGCAAAACAAGAAGTGATCAATCCTGCAAATTGTTTTTTTTTGTATCCCTTGTATTGTGATAGGGTTGTTTTAGGGAGTGTTTTGAATGCATATTTTATTACACACTAAAATACCTAGTCAACTATGTACCGACTAAAAAGATTATGACCACCGTATGACAAAAAGGGTCATTTTACACGTTTTTGACCAAAAGTGGTCAAAATTTTAACCCCATTTTGTCGGTGCATATATAGTTGACTCAAAATGGTTAAATGGGAAAAAAAGACCCCCGCTGATTAACATGCATATGTTAGGGTCTAGAAAATAAGATTAGTACCGATATATAAAAAAAAAATAAACATTCCTACATGAGGCAGTACTTCAACGGCTTCTAAAAATCACAAATCATTTAATTGATTTTTTTTAAAGTGGGTAATTTTTAAAATTTATTTTTTGTTAAATTAACTTTTTTAGTTAAAAGTGAAAATGGTGAACTTCTTGAGGCATATCAGAGGACAGTTTGTTTTAGTTGTATCATTGCATTATGCTTTAAAAATCTGACGCGGTCCTGAGTGCATCAATTCCATTAAAAGAAAGTGATATAAAAAATAAAAAACGGACGAATGTGGGCATTGCTTACTTGACCACCAAACAACAAGTAAAATTTGGATATAATGCGTGGGTTTTATAACCAGTTTTCTATTAGGCCTATCTGTTGCTTTGCGGCAGCAGATTAGAGAAAAAGACGTTTGGTGAGTAAAAAGTGATTGGTTTGAAAACCAATACTAGAAATTAATTTAGATCTACTGCCTGCAATTGAGGTTATTCACTTCTACTATCATTTACTTGGTTTGTACTTTTCAACACGGTGTATTCAACGCACCTTTAGAGTAAATAAGTTTCATCCAATTACAGCTTTTCAGTTAACCTAATAGACATTTCTATTGGGGATGGGTAGGGACCACAGGTTCCAGCGGATCATCATGATCATCATGATTAATCATGATCATCATGATCATGATAATGATCATGATCATCATCATGATAATGATGATCATTGTCATCATCATGATATCGTCATATCATTACTTCATGATCATCATGATCATCATGGATCATTGATCATCATCATGATCAGGATTGCAAGGCAGGATCATCAGCATCACCATCATCATTCACCATGCATCATCCACCATCAACCATCAGCACCATCATCATCACCATCAAGATCACCATTCATCATCACCATCATCACCATTTCATCACCACCACCATCCACACCAACACCATCACCACCACCACCACCACCACATGTAAGGTTTTAGGGATACGTTGGTGCTGCCCCGTAGGCCGATTATGTTATGTCCCGTAATGTTCTTGGATTTGTAAACCCTGTTCGTTTTGATGGGGGTGGGGTGGTTGTTGGGTAGGAGGAGAGGCCTGGTCTCCTCGAGGAAGCTGACGTCCCTCGCTATGGTCTTAGTTACCCGATAGCCCGTGTCGCCCCAGCACTCCTCTGGCTACGCCACTTCAACTTGTTTTTGCCAAGAAAATCACTAAATTAAAACGCGATAGATAAATTTATTTTAACCTGTCTACGAAGGAGGGTGGGCTGGTACACAAGCCCCTTGCAGGTTTTTTACCCCGGTTGCTAAAACCCACTTTGGGTGCAAATTAGTTCTAATGTAATTTCAATTGACATGTTCCGCTCCTTGTCATCCAAAAACAAAACATCCACCGGGGGAGGTAAGATACAGGGTGAATCCCAAAGTGATGGCTAGGGGGGGGGGGTGGCAATACCCCCTTCGAACCACCCCTCGGGAGAGAAGTAGCAAAGTACCAACATGCCCAGTGGCGTAGCCATGTGGGGGCAAAAGTGGGGCAGAGTGCCCCCTCTGACAACTTTTTGAGGCGAAATCGGAAATGAAACACTGTATATTTACGTTAAATCAGCCCTTTTTCGGATTCTTTGCCCTGTGGCCGGGAAATTTTTGCTTATGTCGTGATCGGACATTTGTTGCACCTACTGGGAAAATTGCCCCCTCAGAACCACGTGCTGGCTACGCGCCTGAACATGCCTAGCACACACAGGAATATTACAGACACTTGATTTTGGTACCATAATGCTATGGTCCCCCCTCTTTCCATTAATCCAAAATGAGTAATATACTCAACATGCCTAGCATTCGTCACAATACGTCATAAAAGTTCGCATGTAAGCAAACTTCAATTTCTCATAGACCACATATAGGGGAACAATTCAATTTTTCGCCAAAAAGTTAGGAATATCCGATTTCCTGCTGTTTTTGACTCACTATTGAGTGGAAATGACTATTATATACACTGTTAAAAATAAACCGAAAAAACAGGCATTTTGACTGGCGCTGACTCACTAAATGAAGAACGAAAAATAACTGGAGCCGTAAAAAAATACGAAACCATTGCATGGGAACGTAAAAATAAACGGCGTAAAATCTCAGCTTAACAACGTATTGTGTGTGTGTAACCCGGTTAAGTTCAAACGCAAAAAAAAATAAAGAAACACTTGCAGTGTGATGTTTGTTACATTTGCTAGCATCTATTTATTTACTACACTAATCACACACGTTTCATTTCATCGATGATATTCATTGTATAAAGAGAGTTCATGTGATGCGTAGTCCAGTCGTATCCATATTGTCCCACGGTGTCAGTCAATCACAGTAATTGTTCATAAGGGACCAAGAACTTCGGCGCTTGGGAAAATCAAAGACAGAGGATGTGAGCGGCAGCCGAAGATCAAGCCAAATTGCTGTTCCGGTGTCTAAGAGACCTAGCGCCGCCAGCTTATCTCCCAAAGAAAAAATGTCTTTTCAGCCATATCTGCCCCGTCTGTTGAGTCCACCCATCAGATCAGGATGCCCTCCAGGTTTGCTGTTGTCTTATAATTGCTTGCTAATTCTTGCATCTCATGGGTAGTTTTACTTCTGATACATTTTTGGTCTGTTGCCCAGCCACCGAGGTGTGTGTGTCTGGTTTGAAAGGGATTTGGCCTTCCTTGCCCACGTATAGGTACCACCAAAAAGTTCACCTAAAGTGCATTCTTATAGGGGGCAGTTTAACAGGGTACACTCTTCCACTTTCTAAAAGGCGACGTCCTCGGTGCCTAGGAAAACCTAACATAATAATCTCATTACTGAAAGAATGGGGGCGATTTCCAAATAGTTCACTCCAAAAAGATATCACCCTGATAAATTGTTGTTCTGCCTCCCTGTCAAAATCTTTCCATTTAGTGTAAGTTACATTTGTTTTCTCTCTGCTTTGAAGGGTTTCCAGAAATATTTCAAGGTTCCTTAGCATTTAAAAATAATTTTGGATAATAGTACAAGAAGAAATCATCCAAAAAACAAAACATAAATAAGTTTCACTGCGTTATCCTGCGTATAAACCTTAACCATTCAGAATATGATCAAAACTGGCTCTCGTGATCCAACTTAATAACCAAACACTATTTGTACTTAATGGACGTTATATACAAGCAATGTATCAAATCATTCTCAAAACATGACTATTATTTTAACATGAGTTGGAAATCTAAACCCAACACTGCCAAGGCTGTCAGAATAAAAATTTAAACACTATTCAAAATGTCTCAAACAGCGTTCCCGGACGGCCCCCAATTTGTAACACCGGTTAAGTTCAAAGCCAAAAAAATAAAGAAAACACTTGCAGTGTGATGTTTGTTACATTTGCTAGCATCTATTTAATTACTACACAAAAAAAACACGTTCATTTTCATCGAGATATTCATGGTATAAAGGAGGTCATGTGATGCTGTAGTCCAGTCGTATCCAGCTTGCCCCTCGCGTGCAGGTCAATCACAACGGAATTGTTCAATAAGGAGACCAAGAAAACTCGTTGGGAAATCAAATAAACAAAGATGAAGCGCAGCAGAAGAGTCAAGCCAAATTTTTGTTCCGGTATCTAAGAGACCTAAGAGAGCCAGCTTTATCTCCCAAAGAAAAAATGTCTTTTCAGCCATATCTACCCTGTTGGTTGAGTCCACCCAATCAGATAAGTATGGCCCATCAGAGTTTGCTTTTGTCCTTATATTCGTTGCGTAATTCTGCATATCATGGGTAGTTTTTACTTCCGATATATTTGGCTGTGCCACGCCACCGAGGTGTGGTGTCTGGTGAAAGGGATTTTGGCCCTTGCATTGCCCACGTCTAAGGGTACCTCCCAAAGTTCACCTAAGGTGCATTCGTATAGGGGCAGTATGTAACAGCGTTACCTGGTTTTTGACTTGTTTAAACAATTATTAAGATTTAAAACGTTATTAACAATCCTAGACCAAATTTTCACGTTTGTAGGCTATGGCATCACACAAACGTTTATTTACGTTACCACGTGGTTGTAAAAAGTTATATTTCGGCAAACAATTTAAGAAAAAAGGAAATAAACAAAGGGGGAAAAACGTGGAATAAAACAAAGATTTAAAAATAGTTTATACACTTTGTTTCTATGAGTAAGTACCACATTATAAGGTTACCAAGTATAATCATAGGAATAAACTTAATACATGTACCTTACACAGATTCGAACCAGGGCCTTAAGATTAAAAATTCTAAACTTATAACTACATACAGAAGTAATAATAACAGATGCTAAAATTAAATTATATCTGTGTGTGTGGTACTACTTTTTTTAAATTAAACTAAAATATGATACCAAAAGAGGAAAGAGTTTTTTAAACTATTTAAAAATTATAGGGAAAATTAAGATTTTGCATTTTTAATGACCTTCTTACGACGTTATGTAACACAGTTATAGGTAAAACAATGTTCATAGTCGTATTCTTACATTAAAACAAGTAAGTTCAAAAGAACGTAATATTACGGAAAATATAATAACGGTCAGAGTATAAATTACCTTTTTCAAAATAGGTCGTATTATTTTTAGCCACTGTGTTTTTACATTTTTCTGATTCCAAATTGTAATTTTATGTTAGGTATAGGTAATAAAGCGTGAAGATTTATTGAGTAATTGGGATTGACAGTAATTTAAAGGTTACCGTCTGGTAAAATTAGGAAAACATTTTTAACAGTGTACAATGATTTTTTTTGAGCAATTTAGAACTAAATTAAGGTGTTGAGTCCTAAAATGCCGAAAAATATACATTCCACCCTATATCAGTATTTTCGGAATTTCCTTCAACATATGACGTATAGTGGAATCATAATGTGGGATGTTGGTACTTATTGTGGTACCAATGGAAAGAAGACAGAAACTGTTATAAGCTATCCTTTGGTACCAAATTTACAGGGAATTGGGTGTTCGGTAAAACGAAAAATCACAGGGGTGGTAACCACCTCGATCATCACCCCCCTTCGGGAGTTTGGTTTACAAAAAAATGGCTCAGGTAGACGAGGTTTTAACTCATAAGGGAAATGACAATTTTAAAGGGACATGGCCCGATCGTTGATAACCCTTGTCCCCAGGATCTGGTGTTACCGCCGAGCCGATGTAGGGCCTATTTTCAATCCGTTTTGATATTTAAGCACGATAAAAACGTGATTTTGTAAGCCCATAGATACTCTGCAAGCTTCGGACAAGAAAAATATTAGGCCATAGAGCTGATTAAGGCCATCGCCTTTCTTCCGACACCCAAAGTCCGTTCAATGCACGGTGGGGGGGGGAAGTCAAGGTCGTTAGTCAAGAGGGAATAGCCTAGTAGCCTATGGGGGATTAGGGGGGGGGGGGGCTTAATGAATTTGGGCCATCCACTTTAACCTTTGGTATTTCTCTGGGAGGTCCCAGGTTCAATCTGCATGGTCAGGGATATTTGTTCCAGGTTATTAATGCCAATCATGTCATTTTCTCTTAGGGCTATATTTAGGGGCTTTTTCTGCCGATATGCCCCGGTAGTAGGCCTACCAGGCTTTAGGGGCCCTGGGATGTTCTCTATAACTGATGAGCAACATTCCGTTGTAAAGCATGTGTACATCAAAGTGAAAATCAAATTTCAATATCTTATTAATTTATTTTTCAATCCGACAATATGAACTTGAGCTGGGCTGCCTGGAAAAAAAAATTGCCCTGGGCCACAAATTTAGCTAAATTTATATGAAAAGTCCTTTAGAAGAGGAACGTTACTAATTATCCATGCCTGTCAGTCTGCATCAAAAGTACATTAGCGTCACATAAAGGGAACGCCCACTTGGGGGAAAATCACTTAATGAAAACGTAAAGTCAGGGAGGTGAACACTCGTGCGTCAGTCGGATAAGGGAACACACACACCGGTTGCCGCAGAAATGAGTCGATTTTATAACAATCACTGCTGTAACCCAATTCTAAATAATTCTGTACAAACAGCCCACGCCTCGCGCCACGCGAGGGCGGTGTTCAAGATGGCGGACAGTAGCATCCAGTAGGACTTCGGGGAAGTTCCTCAGAAGGGCTACGGAAAATCGTAAGATCGTAGTAACTTTAGAGCAGTTATTTATACTCATAGGAAGTAATATTTATAAGATGACATGCGGATTTTGACAGGGATATTTTAAGTGAATAACGACGTAATCCAGTTTTTTGGTAACTCAATGTGCCCATCCCAAGCATAAAAAAAAACAGAAACAAAACGATCACTGGACTGACTACACCACTCCCACTGGTCACGGATGTGAAGTGCGATACCTGTGAAATCAATTGTGACGTGCGATCCTGGGGTTGGGGAAAGAAGTTAGTATTGCGCCACAGGGCTGAATTCGGCACGTTAAGGAATAAAACCGCATGTTAAAGGTGCCGAATTTTAAAGGGTGGCAGAATACTAAAAATTCATGTCCCGTTTAAAAAAAAAATCGGTTTAGCTAGCCTAGTCTCGTCCATACACATCGACTTCAACCATGTTTGATTAAGACGTAAATAAAACTTGCTTACCTCAAAGAAAAAACAAGTAATGTAAAAAAAAAGAATAAAAAGCTTCAGATTCCCCAATTTCCTGCTTTAAATATCAATCGTTATTATTACTTGGTTTCCCGGGGGGGGGAAATAAACACAAACTTTTTTTGGTAACCTT
>JAMKCH010006564.1:0-31339 GCA_023653785.1 Ophioderma brevispina | reverse complement strand
AATTTACGTGTTTCGATGCCTCCATATGATAAGTTCAACTGTGACCAATATTATATTGGCTGTATTCAGTACATTTTATGGCAGAGTTAATGTACATGCTTGTACATGTGGGGTCTTGGACATATGGAAATTTCTAATTTTCTTCTAGCATGCACTGGTTTAGTTTAATTGCATTATACAGTGGCGTACTGACGGCAGTCGATCCCAAAAAGGGAAAAATTTACCCAATGCTCATCTCACCATGGGGCAAAATTTTTTAAGTTGTCCCGGTGTTTGCTCCAATTATGTGAACTTACGAATCACACAATTTACTTAATTTTGCCCAAACTTAGGCTTAAATTGGTCCAAATTCCTTGAAGTATGAAATGCATATTTTTTTTCGAGGCTAGAAGGGGAAACTTCATCCCCAACTGCAATGTTATAGGGTGTGATCAAATAATCTGCTGGAGTAAATGCAGACTATGCCTAATATATCGCTCCGAGTATATTGTTTAACTCCCAAGTTGAGCACCTTCTTACAATATTCTGATTTGGTAATCACATATTAATTTCAATACCAGTTAAATGCAGATTCAAAATTTTAAGCTCATTTTCAACCCTACCACCATAACATGTTGTGGAGTGCGCTAAGAAATCAAAAGTTCCCGGTGACCACCTATCACAGGTAACAATGTTCATTCAGACCAGCTTGCACCTATCATAGCTCAATGGTTACAGTGCTTAATGGCAGATGTTAGATGTTATACATGGCATCTCTGGAATATATTGTCCAAGAACAGTGCTCGGGGCAAGGGCAGTGTAAAGTTCCTTGAAAAATGACCAAAGTTATCATTAAATAAGATGAAAACAATGAGACATGATATTGTATTCAAAGTGCCTATTTTATGATTAACATTCTTATTACTACTAACACTGCAGACTGTGAATTCGTGTTGGTGTGTATATATGTTATAAAAAATGTAATTGGAGGCAATGATGGCAAGAAATGTACTTGGAGGTTTTAATTGAACTATTGTCAAACTGGGAAGATTAAAAAAAGCATCTCTTTTGGTAACAATATTTTGATCTAGGATAACCACTCTCTTAACACGAAAGAGTGAAAAACCACTCTAAAAAGTGAAATCTCACTCCAAAAAGAGCCAGCTGAGTGAAGCATCTTTTAGAGTGAGATCCACTCAAAAGAAGAGTGAACAAACTAACTCTAAGGACAGAGTGAACTGATAAATCCTTTTTTAGAGGGAACTAGTCACTCTTATAGGTTGATTTTTAGAATTTTTGTGTTTGTTTGGTGATGTATATTGTATGGTTAGTCATAATTCCAATACATCGTGACAATGAATAAATATTGTGGCGCATCATTGGCATGATGCAGTGAGACATGCATGATTGTGGCATGCTGAGCTGTATGATCACGGTATCATGCCCAGTTCCATGCATGATTGTGCGTTTCGTACATGTTAAGCCTAGCCTGGCCGGGAGCCTGGCCAGACTACCTATGTACGAGTGATAATACGTAAATTAAACATTTATGCTTCTCCACACTTGTGTCTGTAAATGTTATGAACTGTGACCGACACCTACAATATACTCACCCGTGAAGATATCTATATCTTCACTAATTTCACTTCGTTAAACCGTTTGCTGACGGTCTCACTTAACTCGTCCGCCATGTTGTGTCGAAAATAATCACGCGATTTGCGGCGTTTCCTGAATTGCCTATTAGTTCACTCCGAAAAGATGAATGCATTTCTCACTCTTTTAGAGCTAAAATCCGGTCGATAAGAGTTCAGAGTGGGCTTCAATCCGAAGAGAGTGGCATTTTGAACCCGACTCCGGTAAGGAGAGAGCGAGTTCTGTTAACCGCGAGGGAAGGTGTAGGGTTGGATTTTCTCGCTCTTTTAGAGCTAAAAGCCTCGATTAGAGTTAATTAAAAATAACTCGAAATTCAGAGTGATTTATCACTCTTTTCATTTTAAGAGCAGATAAGACTACCGTGTCACAAAAATGGTTATGACATATAAATTCTACACCTTCAAATCTCAACCTAGAGGTACTTAAATTGGTTATACGCCGCATAAACCTGGCTGACTGTAAGGATCAGCATTTGGGGGACTACTTTCTTGATGGCATCTGGAAAAAAATGCTTAAAAGGTGATGAAAAATACTAGTTATATAAAGGAAAGTGATAGAATTTTCATTGATTGACTATGGTAGACTGGTATGTTTCTCAAACTGAATTGAGGCAATGTACTATCTAAAAATGCAAATAAGAGTGCATCTTGCATAATGACAAAATGATATGATTGTATCAGTTGTTTAAAATTGATCAAGAGTAAATTGACCAAAAAGTATTCTTGAAAGCTGTGAAATTTCACTATCTTTTAGAGTGGGCCCCTGTAGTCACTCCAAACGGGAATTTCATTTAGAGAGTATCCGTGCTGATCAATTTCACATTGATTTGCTCATTTTTTTTTCTGTTCATCATATGCTCAAAATTTGGTTTAGTGATTTTAGCTTGTACTTGGTGTGATATTGTTCCATTTCCTATGCGAGTTTTAAATCTGAAAGAAACATGCTGAAAGTTGCAATTTTTCCCATCGACTGTGTATAAGTGAGTTAGTGGTGTACGTGTAACCAATTGATGATACCATAATGACAGTTTATTTAAAAGCAACATGGTTTTATTCGCATCAAGACAACTTCCCTTTAAGGGTTTGGCTTTCCCCTTTAAAAGGAATTTTTTATTACAAGTTTTTTTTCCAGCTATGGGTGTCACCAAAACCAAAATGCGAAATACATCAATTTCCCCCTGATCTTATCGTGTCCAAACACAGTGGTTCTCAAATATGATCCAGCCAGAGATGGTACAACGTCTGGCTGCTTCACTGAATTCGGCAAGGTCCTTGTCTGTGCATTGTTGCTCCAGCAGTGGGCAGACCAAGAGATGTTCCATTGTCTGTGGTGCTGTTCCACAACCACAGGTAGTGCCCTGATCTGCTTCCAGGTAGCCCCACCTTCTGCAAGGAAACCTTAGATTTTGTTTCTGGTTCTCAATCTGTTGAGGCATCGCCATTCAGCCCATGAGGTGTCAGCTCCAGGTGGGAGATGCTCACCGGGTTCAATACCAATAGATGCTACTTGGTTGGTGGCAAGTCTTTCTTTCCCCCTGATTATAACATCAAATATGCCTAGAATTAGAAGTGTTAATGGGCAAAAGAGTTGCAGACTTGTATTAATTGAACATCAAAGGGATTAAACTGACATTTATAGAAATTGTTAAAAATGTTTTGTTTTGGGCATTTCTCATAAGAAAACGAATATTAGGTTAACTAAATATTCCCTAAATTTTCGATAAAAATTTTTTTCAGGGGCAGTGTCCATGATGGGCGTTTATTTGAAGTTTAAAATTTGGATTTTGAATTTTCATATTTGGACTTAATTATGATGCCTATCTCAACCCCTGCAGTGATTCTAGAGAAACAGGTGGCAGTAATAGAAGGCAGGAGGTGACAAGACAGATATTTCTCAGAATTATTTTTCTTGTCTTTCCAGGAAAAGACTATTAAGTGTTGAATGTGCCAGTGCATCTAAAAATATACACAAATGAAGCATCTTTTCTCTTAAAATTTGACATTTACATATCCCCATACTTGAATCCACTGCTAAGATATCTTTATGAATTTCAGACTTTCTGCTCTTATTCCTTAGAAAACACTTAACCTCTCTTACTCTCTTACCAAGTTTTCTGCTCCTATTCACCGGGGGGGGGGGGGGGGGGGGGGGGGGGGTGCTCAAATGAGGTTACTGCTTACAAATAGGTTAAATTCTACCAGGTCCCAAAATCCAAATTTCACAAAACTTGATATGTGGGTATTGGTGGATACAAGTAATACCCATGCATTGTGTCATCATCTATGCATATTAATGAGCTCATATGCATATTTGCTCTGATTGGCTTATTACTAAAAAGGTTATTAATACCAGATCCCAATATCCAAATTTGACCAATCTTGGTATGAGAGTAGTGGTACATGCAAGTAATACCCATGCACTCTCATCGTTATTTATGCATATTAAGAGCTCATTTCCATATTTGCTGATTTTGCATCATGGTACCAAGTGAAACATTCCTCTTGCTTCATGCCTACTATGCTGGCATAATTATGTTCCATCCTGAGAATTAAATCCACCAACTATAGTCCCTGCCAGGGGAGATTTGCAAGTTTTAACATTAAGTATTTTCTTTTTTTGTAGACCATGGGGTGCGCGCGCTCCCTCCGCACCACCCCTGGCTGCGTTCATGCTACCCAATCCTTAGTCTCTACCCCACCGTTCACACCATAAATTTAAAACCTGAGATTTTTGTGTCGTTAGAAATCTTAATTTTCTTTTTATTCTCCTCTGCAAAATATTTTAAGAGATGACCTGCAAGGTTTAAATAATTACCCAACTTTGGTAAAATGTGTACTCTGGTTGGGCAAAATTGACCCAAGATTTGAACAGTACACAAGCACACATTGCACATTGATATTTGCCGTGTACATAACTGGTTGACGCCCTAGTCGCTATTGAGCCATTTACTCTTGAAATATTGCCGATTCTTTTGCCATGTGTACTGTCATATAACCCTTGCATGCTATAGAAGTGCTAAATTTAGCATCTAAGATAGCTGCCAAGCAGTCAATACCAATGAGAGTTACGCAGAAACCAAGGAGAGAGTAAATTTTTATGCAAGATGGGAATGGAGGATTTGAGGAGGAATCTAAATAAAAAGGCGCTAGTATCAGTGATTTGCTCAACCTGAAAATCTAAAAAAATCAGATTTTTGCCACTCGCCTTTTTCAGGTAGGGATGTGCAGCCCCAATTTCCAAACTTGGGGCTTGTGAACTGATTTTGTATCCGAAAGTAGGGGAGAAATGGGGGTCTTGGTTAATTAGTACACAAAAATTGAAATATCAAATATGGTCATCAAATATGGTTTTGGAGATTTGTAAAACATTAAAATTACAGGCCTTAAATGCTTTAAGTTGAAGCCAATCCTTAAATTGTTATAGAATAAAAGATAAGCCATAAAGCACAATTACACGTACATGCAGTGACTGAGAATATTTTCTCTAAGCACAAGGCCAACTCCCTTCAGAGATTTAAATCACCATTGTTAATAGCTCGAGAGATAAATTCCAAATCTGATGGTACTTCAAATGGCTGCATTAAGTTCAGCTAAATTCAATGTAGTAGAAATTGCACAAACAATACATGAAATTAAGCATTTTCAACCTTGGCATCATGGTCATGATATTTTCAAAGGGTTTATTTTTAGATTTGACACAACCATTGTTACGCGACATGTTAAAGCTAATTAGTATGAACATAATACGACACCACCATCCCTAATGGAATTGAAATATACCAACTAATTATGCTTATACTCTGTAAACCTAGAAGTACAAAGTAATCAATAAACTCCCACACCAGTCTCACAATGAATGCCTGGTATTTGTCGACTTATATGACCAGTATTTTGTGTATCAGTGTAAGAGATTTGTTTTGTTCTTACACCACCCGCTGTGTCTTCAACGCGCGCGATTTAGACTGCGTCTAAGAGTGTATGCGTGTTTTCTAGTAAGGCGCGATAATGCTGCGCAGCACATCGATTAATTTACTTTGTACTTCGAAGTTTATGAAGTATAGGTAAACATTTGTGCTTAGCCTTGCCCTCTAGTACAATGTTTGCGAACTAAGAGACATGTAGAATGTTTGCCCTCATTATTCATGCCTCGCATGTTTAAATATTTGCAACATTAAAGGTACCCCACCTGATAACATTTTCCATAAAAAATATTTCAGGAAAGTCCATTACCAACGTACATAATTATAAAGTTCCATTTGGATCCAATAGTACTGTTTGAACGAGAGTGCATTTAATTGCATTTAATACAATATTTCATTGGTTTCTGTACAATTTTGGCCCAAAATCGATGATTTTTGCCATAAATCTGTCATTTTTCTTCTGGCTGGGGCAAGAAAAAAATTAGGGGGAATTTCCCCCCCCCCCCCCACGCCTGTGGTGCCGCCACGGACTGTAATAGGAAAGTCGTACTTACCCAGCCCAAATAATTTGCAGATGTGGTGAAAAAATAAGAAAAACTTGGGTTTGATGGGGTGAGTGGAGTTGACTGAGAATCGGGTAGTGCCTTTATAAATTCTAAAAGTATATTTGCTTAAAGGGCTAGGGCCCGATCGCTAATAGCCTTGTCCCCATAAGCCCAGATTTGACCCAAGTGGTCAAAATTTTGGTATCAGAAGAAAGCTATTTTCTCATTTACCCTGTGAAATCTTAGGCTTAAAGGATGTTTGGTTTGGAAATTGAGTGAAAATGTACTCTATTTTGGTTGACCAATATTAATTTTACATGTTACTCTGCAGGGCTTACAATGTCACGTTTCCAGCTCTCGCATCAAAATGGATTGAAATATTGGAGCGAAATTTTTCAGATGGGTATTTTGTGGTGAAGGCCATTCTATCAAGATGAAAACTTTATATACTTAAATCGGGGCTGAGGAATTAATGTAAATTTCCAGTTTAATAGAACTCCTTCTTAGACTGTAACCCACATCAATTGTGAATGTGGAATGAGTCCACTAATTTTTGCATTTGCTTGTGTAGTAAAATATGTTTGAGATACAAGCTGGTGAGAGCTCACTTGATTGATGCAAGATTTAAAATTGGGTGTGCCTGTATGTGCATTTGTCAGAAAATGGATGATGATCCCCTATTTTATAGCCACCTTATAAATCTTGCCACATATTCAGGTCTTGTGCTTGCAAATTGCGACATGTAGGGGTTTCTTTGGTAAATGTCTGTGATAAAAATGTTAACTCGTATATTTTTTATTTGGCCAGTTTAAATCTTAAAACAATTTATTGGTAAATTTCTTAAAACAATTTATTGGTAAAAATTGGGGTAAATTAATAATTGATTTAGATTGATTTAGATTGATCTAATATTCTTTCAAATGGCTTGAATGATGGGTGATAATTTTTACCTGCAAGGTTAAATAGGGACTTATTTTTGTCTGTGTATTGAGTATATGGAGTCGCATCTGTCACATAAACCATGTGATGTGGCCAATTTGTGGCCTTTTTTAGTTATTCGAAAAAATTAACAATTGGCTGCAAACAAATGTGCACTGGCCAGTGGGACACAGATACGAACTATTCATCATAACCCTAAAATACAAGTCCATCATTAAAATACAAGATTAGCATTTAAACTTAAAATTTGGCCGCCATCGTCTGACTTTCAGCAAGTTCCACAAAGCGGGCAAACAGTTTACATTCTTGGTGAATTTTTTCTATTTTAAAAAGTCCAAACCTCTCAGCAACAATATTGACAAAAGTCCACTTTTTGGTGATGAGATGTTAAAAAAGTCTTTAAAAGGACCATTTTAGGAAGGTTAGGTCCACTTTTACCAAAAAGTCCCCCCAAAAATCCTGCATACAGCCCTAGTTGTTACATAAGAATGGACAGAAGATGTTCCTTTGTTCAATGTGTTACGGCCTTCAGGTATGAATGATGCGATGTACCACTAGTGAATCCCATTAAGGAATTATGATCTTGAGCTAAAACGAAAGCACGTATCCAGGTAATATTTCCTGTAATCATCCATCATTCAATTTGATGGACTTTCTCATTATTCCTAGGTCATCATTTAAGCCTTTGACCTACAATGATCTGCTGTTTGAGCATTAAGTGATCGTATGTGTATTATGTAGACATCGTCACCATAAAATGAATTATTTCTGTGATATTTTTAAGCTAATGGCCCCAGGTGGTTTGAAGTAAAATTAGAAGTAAACTCTCGAGGTAACCGTCACCTTGCAAATATTTTACAAAAAGTAATTTTTGAAATCGGGCTTTTGAAAATGTTAAACTTTTAATTGAATTGTCAAAATTCAAACAAGATTTTGATAAGATGGTAAATATGTAGGTATATAGAAGAAGTTACTATTTGATTGCTATGCAAGAATCAAGAGAAATATGAATATCGCCATTTCCATTAGATGTCATGAAAGATTAAAATTGAGGAGTTTCTGGAAAGGATGTGAAAAGGCTTCTGTGGTTAAAAAACTAGGCATGTTAATGAATGGGGTGGGTTCAATCACTGGTCCATTCAACAGTCAAAGGATTTGGATCATTGGTCATTAAAGATGCATTCCCAGCACCTTCATTTTTGTTTCACTATATGTCATCATATAGGGCTAGGTGGCCAAGCGGTCTAAGGCGCTGAACCGTCGGCAGGGTAAAAAGATCGACCGAGTGGCCCTGGTTCGAGCCCCGCGAGAGTCGGGTCTCTTGGTCATACTCAAATAGTTCCTATAAGGTCGGAAATTGCGTACTCGCATAAGTGATCATGGAATTTCTCCTAGCTCCCACCCCGGTACCGTAACTCCTCTTACTGTCGGGTACCCATGCTCGTTCGTAGGAATTGAAAACACCCCCTTTTCGTTCGCGTTTTTTGGTTTAAAAAAAAACACCTTTTTTGTGCAAAATCACGAATTTTAAGGGCAAAAATATACCCCTGTTTTTCGCGAAATCATGAATGATTTTTAATTTACCACCCTTTTCAAACAAAACGAACTATGGTAAATACAGTCAACGAAACACATATAACGAAACGAGCAAAATATATCAGTATAGGCCTATGTTGTCAGCTGAAGATTTGATGATTGATACTTTGTTGATGGAATCCATTCCGAAAATCACGAACTTTATTAATACGGGTTTTACTGCAACGGTGCGACCACCCTAGGCCTACTACCCCTTTTCAAAATTTCGCGAACTTTCCAATTGAAAAAGTACCTTTTTTTGATTTCGCGAAAAATAAAATTCGCGAAATTGATCAAGGAAACATCCTTTTTTCGTGATCCTACGAACGAGCATAGGTACCCGACAGTAAGAGAAGTGACGGTACCGGGGCTCCCACCCATTATTTTTAATTTAATGTTATATTGTATTCAATGAGCATGTCATTCCATTCAAGTTGTATCATATTTATTAATGAGGTATTTTTACAGGAAAAGCAGGTGTGAAATTGTAAGGGCGCAAATTTGTAAAATTTTTGTATGCCTATACATGTATTGATTAGAATTACAAAAAAAAATGAAGCATTAATTGTTTATGATTACACCATTTATGAAAGTACATTTTTAAATGTAAATATCACATTTTACATATTGATATCAAGATTTCTTCGATCTATAAAGTGACTCAACTGGACTCTTAATTCATTGTTGGTGTAACTCATTTGATCTCAGTGTATCTATTGGTCTAACTCATTTGATCTGTGGATATCAAATCACTTGATCATGATAAGAGTATATCAGAAATAGCACTGATGTTGTGACAAACTCATTGGGGGCATTGGGGTTGGAGTAATTAGGGAGGGTGGTGCAATATTATCTGTTCTGCAGTGCGGAGGGTGAATATTGAGTTGCAGTGGCGTACTGATCGAGGCAATCGATCCAGAGGGGGCAAAATTCCAAAGTTGTCCCACCGGAGGGGACAAACAATCACAAGTTGTCCCAATAATTTCCTCCAACACATTCTGAATGGGACCAAATGTGTGTGAAAATGCCCAGTTTTCATTACTTTGGCTCAAATGTAGGCTAAAATTTGTTAAAATGTTCTAAAAAGAGCAAAGTGCAAATTTGGATCCATTTTGTCCAGTTTTTTTGAGTTGGGGAAACTTGCCCCCCTCTTTCAAAAATGATTGGGAGCCAATCCTCCATCCCTTACAAAAATGCTTCATACCACTGGTGTGGCTACCAAGTACCCATCTTATTGACTTGACTATCAAATCTGTTACTTGGGTATTCTACAATACCCCTTTCCATGCTATAGAGCATGAGGTGTCCTGGGTGGGACTAATGCTCTCCATTACTTAAATTACTTAAAATACTTTTGGGAGATTAAACAATTGTATATCTTGACTTTACATGTATTATGTTTCTTTTCATTTAATTTTCAGGAAGTAAATAAAATCAGTCAAGATGGTTGCCGGGTGTGGTGCAAAGATTGCCAAGTTCCTCTTATTCATCATCAATTTCTGTGTATGGGTAAGTGCATGCAGCATTAGTTGAAGCAAGTCGTAGCTATGGCAATGATGGCCTTTAATATTAAAAATGGTATGTTTGATGTTATGGGCCATTAATAAATATTATTTTTTATACATGTGAGTAGTTGCCTATATAGATTCGCCCTGATGTCGGCCTTAATCACTAAACCTAGTTATGCAAAGACTTTGCCATTGTTAAAAAGTTGTACAAATTGAGATTGAGCTTTTGACCATTTTAGTCATTTTTACCCTATAACAACAAAACCAATGGTCGTAAGTGGTACAAAGTAATATATTTTTGGAATCCTTTATGACAAGATGTCTATCTTGGCATACATTTCAACATGATTGGAGCATTTTCAAAGTTTGACCCTAAATTGTAAAGTGTAACCATAAATTGTCCCCTATTGAAAAAGTGGCACCACAATTTGAGAGTACTAACTACATAGTATGGATCCTCTATATCAATGCTAACTACCAAAGGTGTCAAACCTTAGGTCCCTATGATATTCTGCTCCTGCTCTAATAAGTCTAGGTCTGTGTACTCAATCATCCCCAATTAGCATGGGCTATAGTTTATCACTCCTTGAATCTATAATTATTCCATGATTTCTATACTACAGGCCGTTGGCATCGTACTGATTGGTGTTGGTGCATATGTGATGGTCGAGTCCGATAAGTATTCCTATTTATTTGGTGACCAGGATACGTTAACGACAGTAGCGGGAATAATAATAGGAACAGGATGCTTCATATTCCTCGTCGGATTCTGTGCTTGTTGCGGAGCTATGAAAGAAATCATCTGCCTACTTCAAGTGTAAATGTAACTAGAGGGAAACTAGCTGTGTAACTGAACCTTTGGTCCAGTGCCAGAGGCGGAAAGATATTGGGTGTGTTCTGAAAGGGAGACCTACCTTTAGAGATCCGGGTTAAAACCAGGGTTAAGTCCTACATGATGGACTTTTCCTGTAAACATATTCAACCGGTCGTACCGGCCCATCCATGAGGACTTTCCTCACCCGTTACATTACTTTATGCGATTTTGAAAAGCGTGTCCCCTCGTGTAGGACTAACCTGTTTTAAACAGTTCTCGTTAGTCTCCCTTACAAATAGAAATACTAGCTATTGTTTTGGAACACACAAAATTTTTAAAAAAAAAATTGGTTGGATTTGAAAGTTTGCACAAATGCACCAAATTGCACAATATTGGTCTTTCTCTTATTATGAAAAAAATGAAAGGAACAACTCCTAAATCCTCGACCAGTTGGCACTACCACTGGTCAATGACATAGCAACAATTTTATTTTTTTAGTCCTTTCTGTCTTTTTATTTTGTGGCAAACAATAATGCAAGCATTTATTATTTTTGGAGCAGAAATTTTCATGAGTAACAAATGACCATTAAAGTTGTATTCCTTTGAATGATTTAAATAAGAAAACGTAGTTAAAAATTCATGAAAGTTGTACTTGTCTGATAAACTATATATATAGGCTGTATGGCATCGCCCTTTCTGCGCTTTCGATTCGTCATCCCTATCACGGGAGGAGAGCAAAACCAAGCGTAATTCAAAATAAATTATTAAAATCATAACTATCTGTTGCCCCAAATAAAACTTGCACATTTTCTTGAAAATAATAAAATGTCACTTCAATTTATTTCCCCCAATATCAGTGACCAATAGATACACTAGACTTCAGCAAACAATGGAGCTAAAGATATTCAATTACCGGCCCGGTATGTGGTGTAGAAAAACACTTCAGATTCCTTTTCATCTGGGAGTGCAGGACCATTGATATTGTCTCGCGGTTGAATGGACTCGGGTGTTACCACCTCTCCGATTTAGACGAATTCTTTTTTTAATGACGAAAGCGCAAAATACGTCTCCTCATTCGCAGATACATAAATTTTGAGCTTCTATAGTGCGTTCAATTAACTTTGTCCATGTTTTTTCAATCAATTGATTCGACAAAGGATAAGACAAACCACACATGCCAGAAGTTGCTGGGCAAGCTTTGACCTAACAACTTTGTGCAGAATGAAAATCCGTAACTTATTGCTTAATGCTTAACTTCATTTGTATCAATTTACCGCGCTTTCAAAGAAAACTTAGGGTCAACGACCTAAATCATAATGTGACTGGTAGTGTGCATAGGTCATGGTTAATGGGAAAGAGGACGTATTTGTTACTCACCCGATCGCGGGGGGGAGGTATACCAACCTGCTATAACAATGGCCCCGCATACCGGGTCCATTGTACTATCTTTAGTTAATGGTTCGCTGACGTCCCTATACATATCCATTGGTTCACTGCTATTATACAATAGAATTGATGGCCATTTATTCATTTTTAGATATGTGGCAAGTTTTATTTGGGCACCGACGTTTATGTCATGTAATATTTTCAAATTTTTACACGGGGTTTGTCTTATCCCTTTGAAGGACTACGATTGTTATGCATCTTCTTATTTGTCTACCCCCATATCTAGATCTGTGAATGATACTCGCGCCAAGTGGATGTGGCCATAAAATAAGCAATTTTTAGTTTCATATCAGCCCCAGCACGGATCGGGAGGGCTTGCACCCTCCCCGTAATTCTCAAAAGTTTACAGCCTTTCAGCCCCCCCCCCCCGGTAATTTTGATGTTTTTCACATCCTGGTCTGCCACCTGAGGACCTCCAAGTGTAATTTAATGGTAGAACTGGTATAGAGCCAATTTGGTCATTCTAGGTGAAGAATTTCCATCCAATGAAAATGACCTCCAACTTGTCTCGAACCACAGTAACTAATGGATGAGTATATACATGTATATTCCAGCCGATTTCCTCACTATTTAATATGGAAGGACCTTTCCAGCATCCACTGAATAGCATCATCCATATATACCTTGACTTGCCAATTCCTTTGCTGCATATGTAGACATTTCGGCTAACCTCACAGTATCAGGGTACAACCACCTGGCAAAACTCAATTTTGTTGGAAAATTGGGGGCGTCTCTTCAAAATGTGGGGTTATTGCCAGACGATGGCAGCCAGCTCGCTCAATTTACTGCAGCTCTCAAACTAAAGAATACGGCAATACAGACACAAATCACAAACACATTTAGCGCTTTGATGCGATCGCGTCGTCCCGCATGGCCCCAATACGACTCCATCCTCAGATTCAGACAAACCCTTATCAGAAATAACCCTTACATTTGACTTTTATCTTCTCCTCCAACAGTTTTGGAAGAAGAAAGAGTCCTAAACAAAAATCATTTCAAGATTTCGTTTTACGTGTTACACCAATGTCGACGTCTAAAATTGGGGATTTCCTTGGCTGCCCTCCCCTTGATCGTATTGCTTTAAGCCCCTCGTCTACCTTTTCTTACCTTGTTTCGTTTCTTTTAAATTGGCAGTACTTTGGTCCCTGAATTGTGCTTGTCATCACTTAGAGGTTGTGGCAGCCATCTAGGTTTTTTTTCCCCATGATGATGTAAGATTATTTTGTTTATCATTGCATTTTGATTCACTTTTGTTGTTATGCTACGAGACAGCCATATATAAGCCCAGAGACCCAGGGGCACTCAATCTATATGATATGTGTAAGGCTGGTTCTTCAAACTCGGGTCATTTGGTGACACAGGACATGCAAATTTAGGTGTTTTTTGGGTGTAACCTCAAATTTGGGCCAAATAGGTTTTTTTTGTTACGCTTGGTTGCATTTTTTTTAGAATGGGGTGCCTTTGGGGAAATTTTTTGCAAATTTTTAAAAAAAAGGGTGTTTTGGGGTTAAAAATGTTCAAAATTTCCATAAATATGGGGTCTTTGGGGCTTAAGTTTTCAAAAAATATATGGTCTTTCTTTTTGGTGATGACAAGCTGAAAATGGGGGCCTTAACAGCCTTACATACACATGCAAATATGGAAGTCCCCCCCAATTGAAAATTGTCTTTTTATAGGTACCTATTTGGTTGAACATCCACTCACAAACCCATGGTGTGCTTTCAGCCCCCGATAGGGAGGTTTCTGGACTCGGTCCGGAGTATGGTCCTAAGCGGCTTCCTCTGCTGACGGGAGGATGCCAACAGGACACGCCCTTGCACAATTCGCTGGAGTAGTGCATGTTAGTATACATTGGTAGTAAATGGTTCAAGCCATGGCTTCATGCACGGGGAGGGGGAGGCAACTGTACACGAGCCTGGGTAACCAGCCGAGTTAAAGTCTGATCAGAGATTTCTGATTATAATTTTTGTAATATATTAATTAAAAATAGTCAACTAGAACTAAAGACCTAGTCCCTAGAATGCTCAATGCCAAAGTTTGAGATGAAAGGATTTTTCGTTTTGCATTGCAGTAAACATTTATGTGTATATAACATTGCTATCAGATGACTGTGTATAACAAAATGTTCCGGATCCGGAACTTTTAAACAAAGATGTGGTTTTCTTGAAGGACTTCGATTGAGCTTAGCTATTACACAGTGATTAGTAAATGGACAAGCATTAGAACATGCAAAAAAACCCAATTGTTGAAAATTGAGGGCGCCCTCATCAGGAATCCTGAGTCAGCCTTTAAAAGGGTGCCAGCGGAGACCCTTATCTGAGAACAGAAATGATGAAATGGTACCATATCTGAGACCAGACCTATACAAATAGAACCCTATATGAGACCAGGCCAAGCAATGTATATTAAAGAGGGGACACTGGCACATTTGAAAAACAGTGAGCCATCCAGATTTTTCAAAGTCAATATTTTTTCATGGGTGTTGTAGGCTTTTATATACAAAACCCTCACCCGGAAATGATTAAGACCAAATCAGCTTCCTGATGGGAACAGAAAGATTTTATAATTTAGCGTCGCCGGCGATGGAAATTCAGCAGACGACGCAAATGGCGTTTAACACAAGAACACGCGCCGTATGCATTTTCCCATGCTATGCACATCACTGTTTGATCGGTCTATAACACTTGTGGTTTATATCAGTGAGTACGAGTCAAAAATATTCATGTTAATTATACACATTTGTTATTAAAGTTATGGGAAAACTTAAAAGTTGGCAAGCAAATACCTGGATTGTCTTATCCTCATACATGTCCCTATCTGTTTTGGTGGTATGTTATTTTATGTGTAAAATTATTGTTCTTCCACTGGCCTAGACTACATTGAGAGCCAAATTGAAGAAATTTCATATTTTGTAAAATGTTGGCCTAGTGCCGCTTTCTTGCAACATTTTAACCTGAGATTTTACCATAGATTTTACACCCTTGAGCTATTTTATGGACTTTTATTGTTTTAATTAAATCAAAATCAAAAATCATCAACAGATTTCTGCTGATCTGAAACCGAACAGTTAAAATATGATACCCTATGTGAGATGACAGGACACAAGGTTGATATTGATACCCTATGTTGCGAATCTCGAGACCTGCCCAGGTCTCACTTTTTTTGTAACGCGGCGTTGTTTACTACTCGACCAGAATCCCCCAGTTCCCCACCCCCACCCCCCCCCCCCCCCCGTTGGCTCATGCACCTTTTCCAAATTATGATATATCCATAGTAATTTGTGATCAGTGGGCTCAAACGAGAGAATTGCATGGAGCCAGTTTGACCTGGCAGGAGGTCTTATTCTATACCCAGGATTTTAACGTGCTGACATTACTGCAAAAACAAAATTGTTGTATTGGGAGTAACAAGAAATTTTCAAATAGGGTAGGATGGTGGGTGGCTGTTTTTTAATAATATATTACTACACACATCCATCACAACCCATGTCTATGTAATGTTATATTTGATGCTTTTGACTCATTATTGAAGAAAATCTTTAGTTAGAAGTTGCCACAAAGTTCACCAGAACACAAAAAATATTTAGAAAAATCGGGATAAAATCGGGGTAAAAACAACTTGAAAAATAAGATTTTTGAAAATCATAAACAAAATTAGGGTAGGTATACTTTTGTACAGGGCTTGATTTTCAAAATTAGGGTCGGGCGGGTTACTCCAATACAACAATACTTTTTTTGCCTTAGTGAATACCCCTTGGGAAGACTAAATCCGGGCCTGAACCGTCCATAGAGGGGGTAGGCACATTTTAAATGAAGCTATCCAGACGATGGAGGCCATGCCTTTTTCAATATAGCAACTCACTCAAATCAAAGAAGATTACAACAATGCTAACCACAAACCCAATTTGATGTGGGTCGGTCATAGGTGTTCACATGGCCCACATATGACCTCCTCATATTATTCATGCATAAAAATACATAAATAACCCTTAGAGTGGAGTGATTCTTCAGCTCCAATGGTTTTGTTTTATAACAAAAAAAAATAAATCAATTACTCGTCAAGATTTCACTTTTATGTGTTAAACCATTGACAACGTCCAAATTAGTAGGGTTATGAGAAAACTGTTTTTGAAGTTTGGGGGAAAAAGGTTTGAAGATGTTTATTTATAGGTTGAAGGGTGCTGAATCAAATTTTTTTTTGTCCAACCTCTGGGAAATGTGGGGAACATTGTAAAATAAGGGGTAAATTTTAGTACAGGGGTAAATTTGAAATCAAGTCAAATTGGCTATCCATTTGAAAGTCATACTCCATGCAAAAGTCATTCACTGGAATTTTTCTTAGGGGTAGTTAGATTTCCAGGTAGCCAATCCATATCGTGACGAACTCCAATGGGCGTTTCGTTTCACAAAATACAGTAAGCGTATAATAGGTCTTGACCTATAATAGGTCTAGATCGAGGTTGATGCTCCTTCTCCTGCCACAAAATGCAGAATAGACTAGGTGAAACAAAGAATGAAAACATGGAACTCTGATGCAGAACATAATAATTCTGAGTCTGAGCTATACGCACTAAGGAGCGACCTCCAGTTTGCAACGATACGCTTATCGTGACAGTTGAGGTAACGATACGATAAGAGGCACGACAAGCGTCACGATATTTTACTCCACTCGGCAACACAAACATGGGCACAGCTATCGTTACCGTATCGTCGCTCCCGTATTAGACCCCCCAATAAGCTTGGCTCCAGTCGAGCCGGTTTAATAACTTCACTTGACACGGTCTTTTGTTAGCGCGAGTTTTTATTACCCGATTTCAAGCACAGGTTATCGATTTCGCTGTGCACCAATTATGCTCTCAGGCTTTTCTGCTGTGTACCAATTTAGCTCTCAGGCTCTTCTGATCATGTTCTGATGCGCAGGGACTGAAATCCATCATAAAAATTATACTTTAATCATACAAACATTCTACATTAAGCAAATATACTAGGTTTTAATATGAGTCTATTAAAATGCGATTTTTTCACGAACTCGTGGCATTCACAATGTTCGCGCAGGGTTCATTTAATTAAAGTTAAAGCATGGTTAAAGCAAGTAGGTTTTAATTCTTACTTTAATATTAAAATTAAATTTTAGTCAGAATCTACTGAGATTCACCAATAATTGGCATTTCAAATTGATCCTTTTGATGACTTTTTTAAATTGTAATTTTGCTAATATTCGTATTGTATGGCGATAAGTAGTGAGGAGCATTATGCCAACCTCATTTTATTAGTCAATATAGTTAAGTTTATTATGTTAATTTGTCTAGTAGGCCTATAAAAATTAGTTAAATATATCACAAATCTAATTTTAAAATATAAATCTGTAATGCCTAGGCGGGAATTGTACTAATTTTGACATTAAGATTATAACAATTATTTATTAAAAATCATAATAGGCTTAAAACAGTTCATTTTGAAACAGCGTAGGAATTATATAAGTTAATGCAAAAGAATTATAAAGCTTAATAACAAAAAATTAACAACTTATTTTACAACTTATTTAAACAATTTAAAAATGTAGTTCTAGAATTCAACTAAGAATCAATGAAATAAGGCTTATAAATTTTAATCATTAATTATCGGACAATCATCATCCTTCGGCTGTGGAGCAGGCGATAACAAGATTTCTCTATGCACATCTATCTTTGATGTCACAATGGTTCACAAAGATGTCACAATGGTTCATTTTTTCAAGAAAAATAAGAAATTTTGCATTAATTTCTCAAGAGTCCACAGTGGCCCCATGTTTTGTTTTATTAGAAAGCTGATGTGAGTGCGCAACTTATATTAAAAAATCTCAACAAAATTATGGCTAAATTTTTAGCTATAACCAAAAATGTGCGTGAAAAATGATTTTTCCATAGACTTATGTAGTTAATTTTGGTGAAAAATGCGTTTTGTAATGGTTTTTAACTCAAGTGACATCGGTGACCCTAATATTTTTTTTGTTGTTCATATGGAGAGATGAAACCGTATTTATGCGAAGTTTTTAAGGAAAATTATGGCGGGAAGTATATATGACCCAAACCTCTTAATGCCAAAACTGTACCGGAAATACATAAAAGAAAATAAATTAACTTCTGGAGTTTTATCCAATTTTTAGGACTAGTTTGAGGACAAAAGTAGGTGTACAGGTTTTCGAATTTGGCATTTGGAATTTATAGCTTTGCTGTGTTACATAGAAAAATAAATGGGTAAAACTGCATGAAGAATATAGTAAGCAATACGTATATCAAATCTAAAATGTATTGTAAAACTGCATGAAGAATATAGTAAGCAATACGTATATCAAATCTAAAATGCATTGTAAAACTGCATGAAGAATATAGTAAGCAATACGTATATCAAATCTAAAATGCATTGTAAAACTGCATGAAGAATATAGTAAGCAATACGTATATCAAATCTAAAATGCATTATTAAAATGTAGTTTGAGCACAAAGTTATGACACTGACTGAGGTGCACATGACCTTAAATCCAGGGGGGTTCTTAGTGGAAAAGGGGGTACGTGGATGTGCGGCCGAGAAGGGTTGCATTTTCAGCGATTTTGGCATATTGAACGGTCCCTTTTTCTTGCAAATTGGTATATGAAAGGGTTGTATTTCTGTAAGTGATTTTCCAATGTTTACAAACCACCAATGTGAAAAATAGTGCTGCCAGAATGGCTCAAAATACATTTTAACAGTTTTCTCTCAGCTTCTGGGGATTTGCCCCAAAAACCTTCACCAAAGCAGGTATAAGGATGGGTAGCAAATCCATCATTTTTGGTATATTTTCGGGGTAGTGGTTCAAACACCCAGCCGCACATCCATACCCAAACCAAAAGTGAGAACCCCCCCGGGCCCTAAATATTTAAGAGTGAATAGGGAGCGGGATATGGAGCTTCATATCGATTTTAGTATATTAGTTCCAGATATGCGTGTATACTTGCACACATATATCATGATTTTGCTATTTTAGAGACATTTGGTTGAAAAAATATTGATGGGGCATTTTACAGAGGGAGTGTTCATTAAAAACAATACAGTGTGCGAATCTAAGGCGGCACTATCAGGAATATAGGGGCATTTTCCACAAACAAATTTCCTTTCCCTCCAATTTTCCAAAAAAAACTTGAGCTCATATATGGACAACTGTCAAATTAGTTACAATAGCAAATTCTCTTGATCTTTGTACATTTCAGCATAGTTGTCATATTTGTCTATTTACCATTAAAATTTAATTATTTTTTTACACATTTTGCCTGAGAATGTTACTTAACCATAGTCCCCCAAAATGTTATCCTGGTGCCACCGCTTAGGCCTAAAAAAATGTTTGATTGGCGTAACATAGAAAAAAAAATAGGGTAGGTAGGTCGGATTTTTTTTTGGATGTTTCGCATACCAGAACACAAAATATGACACACATACAAAAACAAATGCCACATCTTCACTTTTTCTGTAACACATCTTTTTATTTGTCATTTTGAATGTCCTGCAATCCTTTAGAGTACCGAAGTATGACGTCATTAAATTCCTGTTTTTGCATTTCAGCGTTTTCATGACCATATATCAGTAAAACATGATGGAAAACCCTCACATATGAAAATATTTGTTTTACGTGGTTTTTAAAACTTTTTTTTTTGCACAAAAAAAAAATGTTCAGGGTCGGCGGTAAAATTAGGGTCGGTCGGGTTACGCCAATCAAACAATTTTTTTTTAGGCCTTATGTTAATTCTCCCAATGCACCTTTAAGATTTAAAATGGAATGGCTATTTTTGAACCTGAACATCGCTAACATTTGGTATTTGTTTACAGCTCACAAAGGTGGTGGAAGAAAACATGGTCGAGGCCATCAGAGATGAGTATGATGGAACGGACAGTGCTGCTACTAAAACCATTGACTTAGTACAGAAAGAGGTAAAGTATAACTACTTTGCATGCATTGTTAGTAGGGTCTGTATGCACAACTACTTTGCATGCATTGTTAGTAGGGTCTGTATGCACAACTACTTTGCATGCATTGTTTGTAGGGTCTGTATCCACAACTACTTTGCATGCATTGTAAGTAGGGTCTGTATGCACAATTACTTTGCATGCATTGTTAGTAGGGTCTGTATCCACAAGTTAATGCAGGTATACTTGCGTGACTTTTCTTTTGTTAAAATTAGACAAAAAAAAAAAAAAAAAAAAACAATATATATGTTTGAATTTCTACTTAAATTTAAAGTTATTTTGAAATTGTGTATAATTGATGTATATCATTGTTGTTTTAACATTAGAATTTTATCTATTTTTGTATTTGTCGTATTATTATTTTTTATATTGCTCTATTCTATGTAAAGCGCCTAGAGGCCTCTGCATTAGGCGCTATATCAAGACTGTTATTATTATTATTAAGAAATAGATATAGGCTTGGAACCATTGAACCTCAAACTCCAGGCCATAAGGTCATTAATTGTCAAGTGATAAGTGATACGGACTATACAGGTTCACACCATGTAAGCAAGGTCAAAAACCTTATCCATGTTCAGTGCATAGAGAAAAGGTAGTTTAATAGAATTGCACACTTATTTTTGATTTATATAAGCTGATATAATAAATTTCAACAAATTTCCTTGAATTATCACTGCTTATCCCCTTAAAGGAAATCTGCACATTTGTTTTATGTGACAAAAAAAAAAAAAAAAAAAAAAAATGCAGGTATACTTGCGTGACTTTTCTTTTGTTAAAATTAGACAAAGTATCAAAATTAGATACACAAGTCATGATGGAATAAGAAATGGAGTTTCACAAGTATACCTCAGTTAGCACCAAGAAACCGATATAGGCTTGGAACCATTGAACCTCAAACTCCAGGCCATAAGGTCATTAATTGTCAAGTGATAAGTGCATGCGGACTATACAGGTTTACACCATGTAAGCAAGGTCAAAAACCTTATCCATGTTCAGTGCATAGAGAAAAGGTAGTTTAATAGAATTGCACACTTATTTTTGATTTATATAAGCTGATATAATAAATTTCAACAAATTTCCTTGAATTATCACTGCTTATCCCCTTAAAGGAAATCTGCACATTTGTTTTATGTGACAAAAGAGCCAACCATCATATTTCTTAGGCCAAAAGTGTCTCGGAAGAAATGTGAAAAATGCAAAATGCATTTTTTTAAAGAAAAATGCTAATGCAAAATGCAGGATTTTTTATTGCATTTTTGACCCACTTCATTTTATTTAAATTTTTCCTTTTTTGAAAATTTAAATTTAAAAAAAAAATTCAAGTGAGCAAGAACCTAAAAAAAAGTGCTAAAAGACCAATTTTAAACAAAATGTGCATGATCTTCTGAGACACTTGTTTGTTGTTGTCTGCCTACTTTGTCCATTGTATATACCGGTAGTTGTCTGTTGTCTGTTGCAAAATGGTTAACATTTGCATGTAATATCCACATATTTTGATGGAATTAAACCAAACTTGGGTCACAGGTACAACATGGCATTCCCCCATTTGTTGAGGTCAAAGGTCACATACCAAGGTCAAAGATCATGCGAGGTCAAGCTTTAAAATAGGTGAAAATGTAAAATTGACCTCGTTTTAAAAGTTGAAGTTCAATTCGAATCAAACTTGGTTTATCGAGTTTACATGCAAACCCTCATTTATTTATGAGGTCAAAGGTCACATATCAAGGTCATAGGTCACGTGAGGCCTATCATTCACAAACCGCGATGGCAGGCGACACAAGCGGTCCGAGGACCGATGTATTTTTTTTCTTGGCCTTTATGAATATGAATGTATTCATTTATCTGTCATTTGATAATGTTGTCTGCTAAATAGTCTTGTTTTTGTTTTGTTCAGTTCGAGTGTTGCGGAGCTAATGGCATTGCAGATTGGGGTTCTTCTATGTGGAAAAATGACAATCCTGCAAGAGCTGCCCCAAAGAGCTGCTGCATAAAAGAAAGTGACATTTGTAATGCGGGTATCCCCGGCACAGGCACTCCATTGGTGTACACAGAGGTATGTATTGCAACAAAATTGCACCATGACCAATGGTATAACCACTTTTTTGGAGCAGGGGGAAAAGAGTCGCATGTATTTTTTTGGGGGAGAGGGGCAAGTATATATAAAAGTGGGTTAGTGCAATATAGGCCCGTTTTCATTATATTAGCGTGTATGCAGAAAAACACTAATTTCACAGGGGCAAAGGGCCCAATCCAGGCGCATATCTGGGGAGGGGGCGGAGGGGGTGCGCGTCTCCCGGTAATAATGCAAATTCTTGCAAAATCAGCCCATTTTGGACAAGTTACAGCTTCAGCCCCCCCGTAATTTTGACGTTTTTCAAATCCTGGATCCGCCCCTGTAATCAATTGTCTAATTGTAAGCAGTGGCGATGCAATAAGTAGGGCATGCAAGAGCTATTACCTCGGCAAAAAATCAGAAAATGCATTGATTGCGGGAATCTTGCCATACAGGCCTACAATGGTCAAGATTTCTGTTATAGCGCTCTCTATATGCCACTTTTCCCATAGAAAGAAGTATAAAACTAGATTTTAAAAAATTTCCCCGCAATGAAATTTCATAAAATTTACACAGGATAGTTTTGTCATAATGACTTTCAAACAGCTGTGCGCCCTATATTGCAGGGGTGTCAAACCTGCGGCCCACGGGCCATTTGCCGCCGGCTTAGATCTTGCTTGCGACACGCGAAGTACTTAACAGAAAAAAATAAATATCTTAAGTATAGTAGTAAGTAGTAAATCCAGTTTCATGGCGACAATAAGAAAAATACGGTCTTTCATATGATATCAAAATTGATACTACTTCTGGGTAAATCGGGGGGGGGGGGGGGTCCCAAAGACGATCGGAACATGCACCTTTAAGTGAACAAGGTTGTCGATTACATCATCCATGTTTAAACGTTGCTAACTTTTTTTTCCATACCAGGGATGCGTGGAGTCTTTCCAAAACTGGTTAAAAGACAACTACCTGATTGTTGGTGGAGTATGTCTTGGTCTTCTGGTGTTTGAGGTATGTACATTCTTAAAAGCTGACTCAGAGATTTCCCAAGAGGGCGCCCTCATTTTTCAAACAAATCGTGTTTTGTGCATATACATAATGCTTGTGCATATACTAATCACTGTGAAATAACTAAGCTCAAATCGAAGTCCTTCATATAGAAAATCACAACTTTGTTATAAAATTCCGGATCCGGAAATTTTGTTATACATGGTATCCTATGCCTGGGATCCTATGGCACTGTTGTACTATGCATTAATGTTTACCGCATCAAAACACAAACTCCGATTCATCTCTAACTTGGAATTAAAGCATTTCATGTGATATCTGTATTTATATTGTCTATTTTTATTTTCTACACAAAATATTATATTTCAAAATCTGAGTCAGCCTTTAATAAACTTGTGTCCCCCAGATCCATTCCAGTTGATCCCAGTTAAACGGTTTTAAACTGTAACCAGTTGAAATCCATTCGATCCGCAGGTTTAATATTCCAATGAAGTCGCGGGATTGAAGTTAATTCTGTATGGAACTGGAAAAAATTTTCAACAAGGTTTTGTAGTGACCCTTTGAACTGTTTACAGAGCGCCTATCAGTGATTCCACCAAAACAATTTTGACCACCACCCCCCCATTGCTCAGGAGCAGGGCTCTCCCTCACTAACCTCAATCTATATTTTTTTCTTATCTTTATGACTTGGAAATTTTCCCCTCTAACCTTAAAAATAATAATTTTTTTAATATTTTAAGAGGCAATAGCGAGATTCGAAACCGGCGAGGCCAGATTTGGCAATTCTAATCCTTGGTAACATTTAATGGTGGGTGAATATCGCACTTGCTGGTGTATTAAGTGTCCTATACAATACGCCAGTATGACTTAAAATATGATTTTGTCCTATATAGGGTTTGCTTTCAGTCTTAGCTCTTTATGGGGGTTAGGAACAAAACCTATACTTGTTACAGAAATGCAAAAATCTAATTTTTGGATGACTTTTCGAATTTCCTATTTTAGCAAATCAATGATATAGTGCCTTTAAAATGGCAAATTAAAAAAAAAAAAAAAAACAGTTTGAAAACAGTTGTTCCCTACAGAAAAGGAACTTTTAACTGGGAATGTGTACCGGAACTAATTGTTTGCATGTTTATCAGTATTGTTTTTGCATGTTTAATTCAATCACATGGACAGAAGAACGGAGCTCCCGGTACACATAACGTTTTCCTCGCCGTTTGGCACACGTTACAATGGTCAAAACCCGTCAAAAACGTGCAAACCACGTTTTTGACAACGGTTTTTGAATTCACCAACCGTCCCACGTACTAATTACGTGGCGAAAACGTCTGTTTTAAACGTTTTGAAAACGTCATATTATCCCTGGATGATTGGTCTTTGGAAAAACGTTTTGTCGACTTCTACACGTAATATGCAGACACTTTCGCACAAACGTGTCCATAGCGTTCTTTATATTAAGAAACATCCATAACAAATGGGTTTTGCGCGGTAGAAAGTTGAAGTTATGAACATTCTGATGTATGTAATTTCCCAGAGTTTAATGTATTTTGAATCTGTCGAAAGGCAGCGAAGAATTACCCCGCTTTATTCTATGTAGGGAATAAATCATATTCTAAACTCAACGGGAGCATGCGCACTGGCTTAATTCTCCGCTGCCCTTAGTGTCTGTTTCGTCAGGCCTTTTCCCTCATTTGCCGTCGAGTCCCTCTCCGCGTATACGCTTGCCAACGCACCCGCCCACACCGGCGCTTTTTGGTCATGTTGGTGATGATCGCGCATTAAGACTTGCGTGTGTAGCGGGCAGCGGCAGGAGAGTATTTTATTAGTGTTTATTTTTTATTAGTATTATTATTTTTGTTATTCTGTTGCCTTTCTTTTGGCTTTATTTATCAACGTGCGTTTAATTCGTCAGCACAGATGGTGTCTAAATTCAGGTGGTAATGAAAAGGGTCACTTAATAGGCTCACTCACTTTTTGAAAAAGATACAAACCTCTTATACACTCGAGCCTCTTATAAATATAAAGTACCTAAATTGTAGTCTCTAAGCTGGTGTAGTGGTTACGTTTTGGTCTTCCACGCGAAGGGATCCCAGTTCAATTCCCATACAGGTAAGTGAGTAATTTGTGTCTGTCAAAATCAACTTGGTGTACTATGCTTGATGTATATTTCCTTGCAATATACAGATCAGGTATAGTACTCCCGTTTAAAAACAAACCCCTTTTTTTTTCTTTTCTCTCTAATTATTAGCGTTAATGAGGCATTAATCAAAGTTTTGGCACGTCTCATAACGTTTTAGAAACGTTTTTCAATCGTTCTTACGTTTTACGCACGTTTTGATAACGTTCTCACATCTTTTAATAACGTCCTTCTAAAACGTTTATGAAAACGTGATAAGTGTCTACACATTCCACTGTTGGGTTAACGTGTTAAAAGGACGTCAAGTGCCCATTTTAAAACGTTTTTTAAACGTTGTCCACACCACAACGTCATTTGCTCGCTGGGCTGGAACATGCCCCCCGTTTGGGTTTACCATGGGGGGGGGGGGGAGATTCTGTGCGAGAATGTACATTTTATTACTCAAAAGCGGACATTTTCAGTAAAAGGCGATTTAGAGATTTCAAATAAAATGTTTTTTTTGTGTGTAATAATTAAAGCAGTCACTTAGAACTAAAGAGTCACCCCTAACTGCTCAATTCCAAAGTCCGAATTGAATCCCGATTTTTTGTTTTCATGGCAGTAACACTTTTGTACAGTAACTGCATCCATAGGATACTGTGGTGTAACAAAAATTCCTGGATCCGGAAATTTATTATCAAAGTTGCGATGTTCTATATGAGGACTTCGATTTGAGCGTAGCTTTACAGTGTTTAGTATATGGATAAGCATTATGTATATTCAAAAACCACAATTTTGGTTTGAAAATGAGGGCGCCCCCTCAGGAAATCTGATTTGGGGAACACTCCTGAATGAAGGACCCAAGAGAGAGGGCGCCCTCCTCAGGAAATCTGAGTTGGCCTTTAACTCCACACTTAAAGGTCTTTGCCCAATTGGCACGTGCGGTTTGGGTACATGCAAAACTGACCGATATTTCTTGTGCCCCAAGGATCCTCTCACACCATGTTTATTTGTTTGAGGATTTTGTTGTCCATTTTAAGTGGATGAGTGAACTTTTGAAACATTCAGGTCTTTCTCTGTGAGCATATGTGTGTATGTGTGTGTCCTTTTTGGTAATAAGCGGGAATATTTTTTAGATACCATGAAATTGAATCGATATTCGGACTTGCCAATGTAATTTAATTAGACTTATTTGCTGGGTTTGTTAATCAGATGTGCAGTGATTGATGTACAACAACGTTTAGTAATGGGGGGCTTGACTTTTTTCACCCCTAACTTTTCATAAGAGTAAGGCATTTAAGCGGCCAAAACTAGGCCTAGTTTAAATCAATGAGCTCCAGGAAATTTTGCACTACTGTTATCCAAAAAGTAGAGCAACTTTGAAATCTGACCATGTTACAACTAAAAAGTCCAGCCTTTTGATGATTTTGCGTTTTTTTAGCTTATAACTCCAAACGTTAGGCTTTGTGCTAGTACAAAACTATACTTTTTGGAATCCTTTATGGTGTTAGACAAATACATTGAACTTTTTCACATGATCAGATCATTTAAAAAAAAACGGACCCCGTGTTAATTTGTTTAGACCCCCTCTAAGGCACCATTTTCAGCACTTACTTAGAATTGCCTTTCAGGGTTCCCGTCAGGCTAGCAGTCTACAGATACCCTGCTGTATATCACCCAAACTTTGTACCAATGTGCCGGCTATCTCCTGTGCATACTTGGGGGTTTGCAGAAGGAGCTGCGTGACGCCCGCGTGAGTAGAAAAAAAATAAAATATAGTGCATTAAAATAGAGCTCAATTGTGCCCAAAAATGGAATTTGTCTGGAGGCTTTTTTCGCCACCTGACCCCTACAAGAACCTCTAACCGTGACCTCGCCAGGGTCTTAAAGACACTATCAGTGATTATCAGATAGTCAAAATATTTGTTTTCCAGGAATGCTTTAAAAGTAAAGGATAGTCTGTAGATTCTCATAAGGTTACTTTTTTTCCAACGGAACAATTGATAAAAAAGAAGAACACAGCATGTTCCAACATACGATTCTCCATTTCAAGTTACGTGTTTGTAGTAAGTGTTCGTTCGGACAGTATGACTAAAATTTCCGATTTGTTCCTTATTAGGTTGCGCCCGTCTTATCTGTTGCAGTATGGTAGATACCTGTACTTGAAAACAAAAATGCAAAAACCTGATTTTTGATTTTTTTCGATTTCTGATTTAGTAAATCACTGATAGTGCCTTTAATCGGACCTCCTGGACCCCTACATTTGGTGGTTTGGATCATCCCCAGATTGCATCCTGGGGTGGGGGATCCTGGCTAGATGTGCATGAGCTCCTGACCCTAACAACACCACACTTAAATGACAGATTTTTTAGGATAAAACGAATTTCTCTCAATTTCACTGGATCGGTTGTAGACCATCTAGCTCGACCGGTTCGAGGTTTATGGACAAACAGGTGCAAAGAAACGCAAACCTTGTTTTTGAACTTGCCTCTATCGTAAATCGTCCCCAGATAACACCGTGCTGGACTTGTCTGTCGTGCACGCAGAAACTACTAAACATCATCTTATTACCTAAGACGGCGTCTTCGGCTTATTCACTTCAATAGGCTGATCTAATACATTGGTAAACATGCCAAATATTGTACAAAACGGGGTTCGATAAAAATTGGGGGGTGCTTCTTTCTGGAAATCTCATGCTCGTTAACTCTACTAACTTGCAATCATCGTTTTTCTTTGTCTTCTAACAGATTCTTTGCCTTAGTGTTCACATGTTGTCTGATCAGTGGCATCAGGAAAGGAGACTAATGGACCATCACAACCATCTTTTAATAATGTACAGAACCAAGACTGCATTTTTCCTCATTCTCACATCCCAGTGCTTAAGAAATTCTATTATCCAGGGGTCCAGTGGAAAGTCAGGTACATATGTGCCACCGAAATGGTTCAGATGTTCAAACCCCGCACTAGAACAATTGTTGTTTTTCCCACCAGGCCTACGATAATTGATGGTCATTTTTTGGAGGTCATTGCTACTATTTTTATTGGGTCTCCATGTTCAATTTTTGTCCCACTGTACTATGAAAAATGGGTCAATTTTTTGTGATGGATCGGTAAAATCACAATGAAAATGGTTGATTTTTTTATTTTCTGAAAAGTTACTACGAAACTGGCCTTATTTTTCTAGATTACTATTAAATGGTGCAAATTTTTAAAGCTCCAACTAAGAAATGGGTCGAAATGTGTTGGGAACCAACTATAACTATGGGTCATATTTTTTGTACAATGTCACTATAAACGGGGATCAATTTTTACCCGGCGGACCCACACCTTTACCCAATTTGGGGTCGAGTACCCCCGGTATATTATGCAGAATGGCAACATGCATTGCTCAATGGTACTAGGTCACCAAATGGTACCCAGCCATACGTACCGTGTATGGTGCTGTATGATAGCATTGCATTTAAATGCATTGAACTTTGCCCAGGGTTATGAGATAGGAAAGCACATTGTGAGTTTGATTTAGCTGTTCTGCTGAGCAGGATCAAAGTCAAAAATGGAATGTTTGTTTATTAGCTTATAAAAAGTATGAGCCAGGTTCTCTTGAAACGCTCTGATGTGGCCAAATCAAGTCTTTTGCCGAATTCTATATGGGTAAGAGAGGCGTAGCTTAATTTTTAAGCCTTTGAAATTCCCCATTAAAATATACTTGGACCCTCCATACCAATTAATGACCTCTGGTATCGTTAATTTTTTTTTCTGAATGAGACTCTTAATCTTGTAACAAACATACAAGCTCTCATTGTTGCCCTTTTGGTGAGATTTGAGAATAAAAAATTGCGGTTTCTGGTCACAACTGTAGAGGGAGCCTTTAGGGTTTTTTTACATTTTTAAACTGTATAAAGTATTTCAAACACTCCACCATTGGAGAGTGTGGCTCCTTTATTTAGAGGTATTCATCTTTGCTGCAGAAGGTTCCTCGGTTTGAGCCAGCAGGCCACTTGCTGGGATTTATTCTGAGTTCCGGATTTGATTTGTATAAGAAACTATTGATTAAAACTGGATCCACTCTCCCTATTGTTCTTTTGGACGTGGGCAACAATATTCCATCCTTTGGAGGGAACTAAGCTTTGTGGTGCGCCATGTAGCATGGATAATCACGCCTGTACAACTGTATCAGTCCGGTTTTGAATAATTGTAGGGTAAAACCCCTTGCTGTCCAGTCATTCTGGAACCCCTGGCAGTCATTGAAAAAAAGTGCGAACACTGAATGATCTCCCCCTGCTAAATAACACAAAAATAAACACAGTAAAAGCACAGGGATGGGTAACAGTTTGTAAATGCTAAACACTTGATCAATGATATGCTTCAATAAACATTTTAATATAATAAATAATAATAATAATCAAGGTTTATTTTAATCTCAAATCGTGGCCTGTAGGCCAAATTGCTAGAGACTTTGCAACTTAACAATTACTAGACAGAAACAATGCAACTTGGAGGCAGCAGCTTAAACAGTGCCATATTGCAACATTCAAACACACTACACGAAACACACGCCGGGTGGGTAGTGCAAGCTTTCATGGTTCATTTGCCATTTCAAATGAACCATGGAGAAAGTGGCATTCAGGTTTTAATCAATATCTGTTATACAAATCAAATCCCAAATGGAGTTCCCGAATTGAATCCAGCAAGTGGTCCCACTGAGATTCGATCCGAGGACCCTTTGCTCCAGAGGTAAGCTTGCTAACCGCTAGACCACGCCACTTTTAATGTTTAAATTCTATACATGTACATGTTTAAGTAAAAATAACTAAATATGCTTTTAAGCATTTGTTTCTTTAAAAAACTCTAAATGCCATGTTTTAAGATTAAACATGTATTTAAAATTTAAACACTTAAGTGTATTTATGTTTATTTTAGTGTTTAAGTGTTTACAAAACATTGTTTTTATATACCTTTACTCTGTGAGTGGTACTAGACACTTTGAAGTTTTTTAATAGTGTAACAAAACCCTAAATACTTGATTTACAGTGTGATCAAGTGCTATCATTTAAAGGTGGTGGTTCCGATTTATGTGTATTGTGTAATCTACTTGATATGAGAGCCTGGCACTTGCACATACACCCCATTAAGTACCGTGGGAAACAAACTTGCGGTTTTGATGGTAGACGCAATAATGCATGTTGCAAAGCCCTATTCAATACTGTGCTAATAAAGTGGTTAACCACTAAAACGGCGGTTTTTTGTTTATATCTTGGGAATGAAATGGATTCGAGGGCTCAAATTTCAGGACGACAATGAGAAAAATACAGCCTTTCATCTGATCAAAATCGATACTACTTCCGGGTAAATCGGGGGGTCCCAAAGACGATCGGAACACGCCCCTTTAATGGGCATATGCAGCATTGTTTCATTGCTAATCTCACCACCAGTGGCTTGTTGGAATTTGCTGTTTTATTGAAAGGATTAAAAAATCACAAAATTCTGTAATTTCTTATTAGATTCTGCTCAGTAGTTAAGTCAAACATTGTAAATTATCCTAACAGTAACTATTATGTTGTGTAGATTTTAGTATGACATATTTCTTAACATGTTATTATTTTATATATTTTATTGATACCTTGGATTTTAGTTCTTGGAAGTTTGAACCACATCCTTCAAAAGGCTGACATTGAGAACCATGACATTTGTAAAGGGCTGACATTTTGATATATTTCTACTGCAAGTAAATGCAGGCTTGATTTAGCCTTAGTACTTGAGTAGAACACAAAACATTTTTGTTAACTGGAAATATTTAGTAGTCAAATT